>OMLM01021191.1:26123-50915 GCA_900302695.1 Helostoma temminkii | reverse complement strand
GGAGGGAACTACGGGAGCCGGCGGTTCGACAGCTTCCTTTGTGAAAGTTGGCCCTCAGTTCCAGCAGTTCCAGCTGGTGACGCTGCCAGCAGGGCTGGGAACCGCCGTCCAGCAGCAGATCGGCGGCATCAGTGTGGTGGACGCCATAGAAACCACAGCAGGTGACTCACAAGAGGAAAGCCAGATCGATGACGGTGACCAAGGTCAGTCGGAGCAGGTTAAAGAGTTGGATGGGGAGCAGCCAGGTGAGCAGCAGTGAGACAGGTCACAGCTGTTCTCTCACGTCTCGCAGCTTCTAATTTCCCATGTCATCATTCGAACGTGCGATGACTTGGACCGCTTCACACACTGAACTCACTCGCTGACGTGCTTTCAAAACACTGAAAGGTTTATTAGAGCGGCCACTGCTTTTTCTGTATATACGTGTTTGTATGGAATATATTTGATACGGCTGCTCGTGTGTGGATTTATTCCACACAGGCTGAGAAAAAGGAGCAAAATTCAGTTTGGTAATAAATGCTCAGTTTTCAAAAACGTGTGTGTATAGTGCAAATATTAATGTCTGTTTCAGCGCAAGTTGCTCGAGGTCCAAACTTTTCTGGACTCTTCCACTGCACAAGTGTCGTCTTCATCGCTGTTGGCTTTCAGAACTGGAAAGTCTAAATTCATTGTGTTAAAATAACTGATAATTAATGTCATTTATGTACAGTAACAGGTATTTTCCCAGTAAAAATATATATTGAAGTGTTATTGATTATTAATATTAAGTTTTAAAGTTTATAAAACTATAAATTAAATCTAGTTTTCATCAGGTAAATATAAAAATAAGTATTGTTTCTGTTTATATTGTGCTTAGTGGAGGAACCATCACTGCGCTTTCTAACATCTGTTAGTTTCCCACAAGATGGCGCCACAGTGTTACTGGTCAGACTTCCTCTGCCCAGTTTGTTTGTCCTGCAGATTCTGGGATTATTTTCACAGTAAGTTTACTGGTTTTGTCATGTGAGTGTGTTACATTCATGGACACTCACTAAAAAGAACATTAATTTTTGCCTTTACATGTGAAAACTGTGACAAAACATTCGCCAGTCGATTAAAATGAGGATACATTTGGCACAGAAGTGACCTCCCGTGTATAATCTTTAATTATAGCCTATAACTAGTCAAATTTAATAATAATAAAAAGCTGAACGTGTATTTACTATGAGGCTCGGTGGATGTAAGCTATGACAAACTACATGTATTCTCCTCGTGTCCGGGTGTGAGTAAGAAAATATTAAATTGCCAAGATTCTCAGTGGAGTTTGGCACGGTGGAGCGTGTTGGACAAACAGGAAAGTACTTTTATTCTTGGGTTTTATTAAACAAGCATCCTTTATTGAATGACAGACGACGATGCCAGAAACACAGAGATGAGTTGTTACACAGAAGGCATTTCAGTAGGCTATAAGCAGGAGAGGCAGGCAGATGGTATTTTCGAATAAACGGTGACATTTCAGGCGAACCTGCACAAGTTCCTTCTAGTTTTTCAGCAGGGTTCGTCTATAGGCTCGAGTCGTCGTAGGAGTAAAACGGATCCTCGACCGAGCGCATAGAGATTTTGAAGTGGCGGCGCAGAAAACCTCCGTAGCGCTTGTCCCACTTCAGGTTGTTCAACTTTGGTCGGACCCTCCTCATGAAGCCTCCGTATCGCTTCTGCAGCTCCTCTGGCTCCAGGTTCTCCTGCTCCGCTGAGCTACTCCTCCTTGTCTTGGGGCCGAATTTGCGTAAAAAGCCGCCGTAACGTTTAACGTAACCGTGGAGCGTCTCGTCCTCCGGAGCATCGTCCGCTTCTCTCTCATCCAGCTTCTTCAACAAGTCCTCGTATTTCTTGGGCAGCGCCGCGGCCTTCAGGATGTAGTTGTCGCGCCACGGAGAGGTGAAGATTTTGTTCTTACTCTTGTCGATCCTCTTGATGAAGCCGCCGTAGCGCTTGACCAGGTCTGCCTGCTGGCTCTCCTGCTCCTCCGCAGCCTCATCCTGGCTGAAGTCCGCCTCCGCCGGAGCCTGACCGCAGCTCTCCAGCTGCCCCTCACACTCCACACTGCACGACTGCAGGGACACAGAGAGAAGAGCGTGAAACCAACCATTTCTGTGCGCATTCATGGAGCGCCAACACAAAGGTCCTACACAATGGCCTAGATTTGAACCGCTTAGACCCCAGAACCACAGGTCCCCCTTTACATGTTGCCGTGAAGCTCCCAAGCACCAACACAATCCAGTCTAGCTCTGGATTCAAACAAAGAACGTCACGTTTTAGGAAACTCATATGGCCACACTGAGATTATTGGATTTTTAAGAAGAAATTTAAAACAGTCCAACAACACAAAGTTGTGCTGAAAAGACAAATTAATGCTTCTGGAAGTTTAGATTTTCCATAACTTTGGATCATTTCCAGTTCCAGTGCGGATTTCTTTTAATTCTCCATCTGCCTCACTTGGAAAATGAGCCCCGTATAAAGTTCTTACCATGCTGCTGAAGGCGCCGCTGGGGCTGAGGATTTGTTGCGCGCATTTCTGACACTGTGAAGAGCAGTCTGCGTGGATGGAGGGCGGCAGGCTCAGCATCAGCACCAGAACATACCACTCCATTCTGCACCAGATCCCTGACACACACAAACAAAAACACAAGAGTGAGACCGTCTTTGTTTAGAGACCAACCTCATCCATCCTCAGATTGTCCCTGTGCTTATGAAAATTAATCATAAAAACATATTTTTAACAATAGCCCAGTTAAAAGCCCACATTTTCTCATGTTAACTTGTGCGCAATGCGTAACGGTGCCAAACACCAAGCAGAGAAGCGTGAAGGTAAAGTGAGAAGAAGAACCTGAAGAATAAAATGTAGAGTCAGTCAGTACCTCGGGAGTTGGATAGATACTTCCAGCCGTGTTAAAACTCACAGAGGCGCATCTACCATCAAGTGGAAAGTCGCTTTCCGCCCTCCAACACTTGTGTTTCTCCTGCGCGCCTCGTCTTTTTATCGCCGGAGGCTCGGCTGTGTCACCGCAGCGCATCACGATGGGAGGGAAATGTACTGCGTAAATAATCCCACCGCCTTCAGGAGCTTTAACAACGCCCACATAGAGAAGGTAGCAGTTCATTCCACCAGCACATCATCATCATCATCATCATCATCATCTCATCCATGAACAAACTATTATCTTAAACATTAACAGTGAAACAACAAACCAGCTTTAATTCAGACATGAATTCACAGTCAGAAGCTGAACACTGGCTCATATGTGAACAGATCAATTCAACTCAAACAGGGATTTTATAACTAAATTATAAAACCAGTGCTGATTGTGGCTTTGGCTCTTTGCTGTGTTTGTAAAGCTATTTCACATCAGACTGTAAAATATAAGTTGTTTCAACTTGGGAATCTGTTTGATCTGCTTGTTTATGTAACATCACTGAGACGGAACCTCTCCGAACTGAGCCACAGTTCTACAGCTGACATAATGAATCTAAATCATAGTCAGAACATAACACTCAACACCAACCTTTATCATGGTTCACAACCTAATGTAGGTTTGTATTAAAGACACAGCAACTTTCCACCATGTTTTCTTTGAACTACTAAATAAAATTATTAGGGGAACATGAACTCAGTGCATGCTGGGAAACTTTTTGAGTTAGGTGAACTCTTAAAAACGTATTCATTTAACTCAAGACTTCAAGTCAGAACAACTAATGGTTCTAAGTTCTGACAATAAAAAATAGAAATCTAGAGTTGAATTAGCTTGAAAATATCAAATTTACAAATTAAATATTTGCTGATTCCACAAAATTCCCAAATGAGAATTTACAGTGCAGTTTTACAAGAAACATCAGATTTTTTTTAAACGCAACAAAACATGCCTCAACAGTATCTTAATATTAAGTTAAATATTAATGTAATTTTACTTTTTGAAGAAGCTATGATGCAGATACTTGTAGAGAAGAAATTTTCATCCCAGAAAATCTAAAATCATACTCTTCCAGTTTGACTTGACATTCTCCTTATTAAAATGATATTGAACTCAATTGATTTTTTTTCCTTTTGCAAATGACTGAGTGAGAATTTATTTAATTTAGTTTTTCACGTTCCACATATGATTAAGTTGTAACAGAGTTTCCAGCCCAGTGCTGGTTAACTTCATAGTGAATGGTAAATGTGACATCCTGGGGTTATTTACTTATTAGTAAAATCCATTGTGTAATTGTTAGATGAACGTAGTGGACATGACAGAAAGTTCTGTTCTAATGACGCCATTCAAACCCAGTTTGTGTGTGTGATGTGACGGCGTACATACATTGTGGCAAGCTTGTCTCCGTTTTGTCCTCCTATAACGGTCTGTGAGCCTTCAGAGAGGAACAGACCCTGAAAACTCTGAATGCAGCCTTCTGTACAGTATGAGATAAAGTCTGACACATTGTCATTGTCATGGATGTGTGATGGAATTACAGACCTAAAAGTTACTACGGATGGAAAACTTTAACACCTACATTTGCCCGGATTTGCTTTTTTTTGACTCTTTCTTTGGTCCGAGCTAGAAAATGTAGCAGTTCTTTTATTATGTCATCCTGACTCAGAGGTTTCAGCTGAACAAACTGAAGAACTAGAGCAAATTTTGAACAGCTGGATTAATATGCACAATGTTTCTGGTGCAAAAATGAACCATGGTCCTCTGTTTAACTCATATTTGTGGTTATTTGGTTGCACACAAGTGGACCCTACCTGAATTTTGGAGTCTCTAAAACTGAAGTAATACGTGTTCAATAAATGTATCAATACAGTGACTTTATGTAATGTGAAAAGGTCTCATAATGACATGTGAAGACACATTGATTTGGTATCTTCCAGCTTCTGAATCACTGGACAGATGATAGTTCATCTATGACTTAACAGCTAATTTTTCAGACACATTTTTCTGTTTGTCTGTCTACAACAGTTAAAGTGTGCATACTCACATAAGCTGTGAACGTCTTGATGTACAGGATTTGCAGTAGCTCTTTTTTTAACATGTGGACACAGCACCCATTCATGAAAGCTGCTGTAATGAAAGACAGTACGGTGGCCTGTAGGTACAAAACACAACAAAAGAGAATGCTACACCATTTCACAAAACACGACGAAAAACCACAACAACAAAAGAGAAAACACTTTTCACAAAATGCGATCACCCCACCGGCCAAGGCAGATGGCTGTCCACCTTGAGCCTGGTTCTGCTAGAGGTTTCTTCCTTTCTTAAAAAAGTGAGTTTTTCCTCTCCACTGTTGCCTAGTGCTGCTCAAGGGGGATTTGTTGGGTTTTCCTTATTTAGTTGTATTGTAGGGTCTTACATTGTAAAGTGCCTTGAGATGACTTTTGTTGTGATTTGAAAAGAAAAGAGAAAAACAAAAGCAACAAAAGAGAAACACATTAAACTAATTCAAAGTGAGACTCCGGCGATGGAGATGATCAGATCAGTGATATGTTTATCACAACTTTTGCTAATTTCTAATATTTCTATTGTACTTTGAAATGTATCATCATTGTTCAGTCCCACCCTCAATTGACTTGATTTCTGTCCGATCAGAAACAAGAGCGAGTCTCTGCGTCTTCCACGTTATATAATTGTTGTTGTGTTTTCTGAAATGTGGTTTGTTTTTCAGTATTGATGTGTTTTCCTTCTTGTTGTTGTGTTTTATATTTTATCGATGTGTTTTGTGAAATGTCATGATTTCTATTTTGTTGTTGTGTTTTGCACCTACGGGCCACCGTAAGAAAGCACTAAAGAAAACACTATCATTCTTACTGTGGCGAAGTGGCCGAATGTTGTCACTGTATCGCACATTTTTGTTGTTCTGGTCTCTATGAAGTGATTCGGTCAGGGTTAATACAAACATATTAACAAGCAGTCATCCAATTACTCGCAGTTACAGGCCGTAACAATTGACGTTGTGGGAGGCCTACACCAGGTCTGTGCACCGTTTCCAATTATGTACATGTAAACGTGTGAGGCTGAGCAGAGTGCAGTGGACCTAAGCTCTTTTTCAGAGCCAAACAGCACCTTGACACTTCACAATGCTACTGGGAAAATAATTTGTGGACTGATGAAGGTTTGATTGTTTGGGAGGATCATGCACTGGTACACATGGTGTAAAAAGGGCCCTGCAAACGTCGTGAAAACATTATCCCAGCAGAGAAGCACAATGGAAGGAGACACAGCTGAGATGAGGCGAAAATAAACTCTTCTATTTATCAAGGTATCTTACAAGGCAACGTCAGGGTGACGACTAAATGATCTATTAAAAAGAAATGTGTCATAAACCGTTTGCTGCTGATCATGTGTCTAGCATATACTGCAAACACACTGACGCTCATTTATTACTCGTTCATCTCTCCCGTGTCCTGCTCCAATGACTCTAGTGTTTAGACTTCACGCTATCTCCATCTTAACTTGGACAAAAGGTTCCTAAGCAACCTGGAGTGGGGTTTCTCTTTGTGTCCCTGCTCTTTTCTGTCGTTTGAATCTTGATCTGATGCTCAGTGAAGTGTTGGCTCAGAAGCTCTTTGACAGCAGCGGCTGTTTGATTGCTATTGCTATTGATTTATTGGCCTCTTATCATTGCACACACTACTGCCTCTATCCATCCGCTGATCCAGTCAGCATTATTCACCTGTAATGTGATGGATGAGACACAGTTGGAGTCATTTTGTTTTTATGCCTTTGTGATGGTGACAGCCATGATCGAAGGTTTTGTGTTTTTGGTTTGTTCCCTTTCCCCAATTAGATGTATGTTGTTGTTTGGTGGCCCGTTGTCCTTTCTCTTTCTTCCACTCACCCTAACCGTTCAAGGCAGATGGCCCCCCACCCTGAACCTGGTTATGCTGGAGATTTCTTCCTTTCTTAAAAGTTAAAAGAGTTTTTCCTTTCCACTGTGGCCTAGCGCTTGCTCAGCAATCGTGTGACACAAGTTGAACTTAAGATGACTGAGTAATCAGTGATCAGCACTCTATCTACCTGTTTGAACACAGGTCCATCCCCTGCCTTGCAGGTATTACCAGGGAGTTGCACAGGGTTCTCAAAATACGGTGCAACAGTCACAAGTCCTCTTCCACATCATCCACAATCTGAGCACAATTTGAAGACAAACTGATGTTGGGTCCAAATTATTTATTGACAGTTCAGATATTTCAAATCAAACCATAAAAATGGCATCATCATGTGACATTCCTAACATCCCCCCACAAGGTGTATGTCAGGAGTGGCAGCAACCACTTACAGGCCAATGAAAACTGGGTGGCATTAGGAAAATGTCCAATCCCCAAGTCATTTACCAAAAAAATATCTGATCCATTTACAGGTAGTTGGGAACATATACATACATCCCCTTGAACTAAGTCTAAAACAAACTCACGTCTGTGCAAAGGTACAGACAGAATGTGTAATCACATTCCCCTGACAAAGACTGTTTTAAATCAGTATCTGAAACTGGTGAGAATGAAAAAGCAGCTGATCTTATGAAACTGGCTTATGTGCCAGTGTCTCTTAAAGATGCAAACATGCATGGTCCACTGAACAAGCAAGAACAGCTAATGCAATAGTCTTTACATGTGCACTGGCATCCTTGGCAGTTGCTCTTGAGTTTAGATTTATGATAGCTGTAGCTACATGTCTTGTGAGGGTCAGAACCCACCCCTTCACCAGTGTGAGAGCAGTCTGATCAAAACCTACAACCATCTTAAAGTTCTCACTGTGCTGAGCACGAGCACCATTTCTACTTCACATGTCAGAGCTTTGTGTGTCTAGACAGGTCATCAGCTGAAACAGCTGGTTCACTGGAACTTTTAACCTTATGTTCACTGAGATACAAAGCAATAGGATAAGGCAAACACTTTTTCCAATGTTCCAGAATTACCAGGTTACAAAGTTTATCAAACGTATCAGCATGTATAAGCAGGAAACACCAGGAATTAAAGTGAAACTCATACATAGGTTTGAAACAAACTCATAGACCTTTAATATAGCAGCTTTTACTTTATTGATCATTATTGTATGCAATAAGAGCACAACTTTACAACTGTACGCTATACATACATTAAAGATGCAGATTCAGCTCAGTTATTTAAGGTTAAAGAATGGGATATAGTCTACATATGCCCATGTGTGAACTCAAAGCATTGTTATTAAAGTATTATTATTTGTAGCCTGCCATTCTGGTTTCAAAGAGATCTGGTATTAATGCAGTTTCAAGGGAAGTCATGATCAAATCAGTGACAAGACCTTGATTTCATTCATTTCATTTCAATTGAAAAAAACATCTATGTTAAAGTAGATAGTAAAAGAAAGTAAAAGTAAGTTAAAAACTAAATTTGATAGGAGGCTTTGAACCTTTTAGGCATATCAAGTTCTATAGTAAACTTCTTATTTATGGAAATATGAAAATATTGTAATGTAATTATATTTATATAATTAATAATATAATTTTACTGAACAACATGGAAGTGGTGGAAATTGTTGTACAGCAGTATGCACAAAACACTTATAGCATATCACACTACCAAATGGTTGGGCAAAAAGGCAGATTTTGTATAATGTAATTGATCAGATATACAGTGTACTGTAGACATTGTTAATATAGTAAATGACTATTGTAGCTGGAAACAGCTGTTTTTAAAGAAGCATTTCCATAAACCTACAGAGGCCTAGTAGTCTTCCAAAAGCATATTATGTTTATTCATTCAAAGTAAAACTGATCATGAAAAAACCTTTTACAATGATTGTAACTCAGGTGAAGTTCAAACATTGGACAGGTAGTTGCCCTGTACTTAACAGCATCTTAAAGAAGATATAAAGAAGTAATCCAGGTTGATCTAAAATATAAAAAACATTGTGTTTCTGTGTTGAATCCTTCAATAATTATCTGTTTTAAATTCAGAAATAAATTAAACACATCAAATAAAAACGTGTGTCTGCTTTGCAGTGACATATATATCCCTTTATTACAAATAATTAAAGACGAAAAATAGGCAGAAATGTACCCTTAAGGGGTTCAAATTTTTTGAGTAGAATTAGCTCTCTGATACAGTTCTGCAGAGAGACACTGGAGAATTGCAAAATCATACAAAAAAGCCTGTATGTTTGGAAATCCCCAGCTAAACCTCAAAGTGAAATGAGAACTGGATATATGTTTCATTTGCACTGAAATTTATGTAGAAAAAAATATCTCTTCAAAAATAATAACAATGACTAAAAGTGTTCAATGTTCATATGAACATATTGCCTTTAAAAATGAGAATCTACAGTATTCTCTTCTGTAAGCAGAGGTACTGTATCTGAAATAGCCAAAGCCACTTCCTTTAGGATAACACATCGGTCTGCCATGTGCAGCATTGATTTAAGACTTGCCCAGAAAACCTGCTGCTTACGTTCATCCTTTGGCCACTCAAGGTATGTCTGCTGCCTCAATAAACTCCGAAGTCTCAAGAATTTCTTGGGCAGAGTGTCTGTTGGAATGGGCTCCAGTAAGATGAAGACTAAAGAGTCCCTCTGGACGCTGATTGCTCTATGCTGGGCGAAGAAGAGCTCGTAGTTGCACCACTCGCTTCTGACAAAATGCTTGGAGAGGACAAACAGCGTCTTGTAGCTGGACTCCACACAGTTGATTATGTTGTCAATGATACATTCCCCAGGGACAAAGTCCCTCTCGTGGAGACAAAGTGAAAACCCTGAATCACCTTCTAAAGAGGGCACCAGTTGGTTGTCCACCCAGCCAGAGTCCTGGTGACTGTAGGAGATGAATGCATGATAATTAAAGGATGCATTCTTCAACATGTTGGAGCGTTTCTTACCTCTCCTCTTCATCTTGATCCATACCCATAACATCTTTGTATACCACACTCCGTCACATTTATAGAAAATCACAGCTATGGCTGCAGATAGAAGTAATGTTGTAGGTAAAGCAACTGCGGCTTGAAGCCATGTCTCACATGACAGCTCACTGGTTTTGTATTCTGACAGACACAGGCCTGCAAACTGTGGTGGGGTACTGCATGTATAATCCAAGGGCCAGTCCGGGAGCAAAGACTTGTTAAGACTAGTCACAAACCAATAGGAGTCACACGAGCAGATGAATGGATTAGTTCCAGCTTTGAGGGTCTGAAGCCTGGGAAATCCTGCCAAGACCTTCCTGGATATGGATGTGATAGCGTTTTGGTCTATATGGAGACTGAGCAGAGCTGGGACAGTGAGATCTGCAGGGAGGGCCTGAATGCTGTTGGAGCTGAGTTGGAGGTGTGCTAACTTGGAAAAGTTACACAGATCCTCTTGTGTTATTGCTGTTATCCCCGTCTTTGACAAATCAATCCTCTCAAAGTTTGATGACAGGTATTTAAAGACACTGTTTCCCAGATTGTTGTTTGCCAGGCTGAGCTCAGTCAGCTGAGTAGGCCAATTGCACTGACCATCCAAGTAGATGGAGTTGAAGCTGAGATCCAGAGACTCTAAAACCTTCATGTCATCACATGTCTTCTGAGAGATGTAAGAAAGACTGCTGAAGCGGTTCTTGCTTAAAGACAGTCTCTTCAGTTTGGGGAAGGCAGAGGTGTAGGAACAATAAAACCACCAGAAACCTGATTCCGTTAACAGGTTATCTGACAGGTCCAGGGTCTCCAGTGAAGGCAGAGCAGAGATTAGTTTGCAGGGTAAAATGTTCATTCCAGTCCCAGAAAACTTTAAATATGTCAGATTTGAGACGGCCTCAAGGCTCATGTTGATTTGGGGATATTTGTATTGATAATGATTCACACCATTGAATGTAATTGAGCGAAGATTGATTGTGTGATTAATGGTGTTAAACTGAAACCCATCTGGAGTGTCTTCATTATAACTGATGTTGACATAGGATAGATCATGAAGTGAGGAGAGCCATACGTCCTTTACAAGCACCTCCATAAATGAGCTGTTTAACCAAGTGTTTTCTATGGTGAGGTTCTGTATGAACGGCATGGTTCTCAGAGTCTTAAAGGGATCACCAGTCACATGACAGTTGTCTGGAAATGCAGTGATAAATCTTAGTGATGGTACTCGTGTCACATTCAAGTCAACGAGGAGGTTGTGCAGCATGCCAAAGTTCCCACAAAATGACACAAAAAGGGACAATTTCTGAAGAGACTTGATTTTTGCGAGAGCACCAGAGTCATACTTCTGCCACAGAATTCCTGCTCCCAAAACCAGATGATACAAAGAAACATTCATCAGTGGATCAAAGTCATTGTAGTTGACTGACAAAGCAGCTGTGCTACCCAATGACAGCACATCCAGATGTGTTAGCATCTGAAACGATGCTGGTACTTGATAGCTTTTGTACAGATTATTAGCCAAATCAAGGATCTGCAGATGTTTCAGTGAAATGTCAGGAATGATTGATAAGTTGTTATAAGATATATTGAGAACTTTGAGTACAGGTGTGTAGCTGAACACACTGGGAGAGATCTCCTGCAAGCCACAGTGTGTTGCCTTTAGGAAACACAGCTGGGATAGTCTGGAAAACGGAGCTCCGTCCAGTCTTTGGATTGGGTTGTAAGAAATATCCAAATACTGCATGTCGTTGGAAAGGTTTGAGGGAACATTTGTTAGGTTTTGATTGGAGAGGTCTTTTATTAATCTCCTCACTGTGACACACAGTTTAAATCCCTTTTCATGTTCCTTTGCAGCTGTGCAGTCAGGATTCATTAGGGTCACAGTCACAATGGTCCCAATCAGCAAGGCTATGTTTGAGCTGGAACACAGCAGAGAATCATTTGTTGCAGTGGAGATTCTGAACACGTATCAAACATTTTAGAAGCAGCTGTGCTAAGTGAACTCACCTTTCTGAAGCCATACTGTAGCTGCAGACACAGTGGGGTCCTACAGAGTCAAATGTTCAGGTCTGAGCTGTGCAGTCTTTGCTCTGACTTTTTTCTCAGAGTATTCATCAGCCACTAAATCTCTGTTCTCTTTTTTTCTGTTTTTCTTCCCCTCACATGAACATTGTGAAAAGGGGTGTTTTGGTTGAGCAATAGGTTTAATGTAAAAACGCAAAGTATATGATAAACAAAATGTTAAAATCCTAACATTTATCATCTACACATGTACACATGTAACACATGTAAGACAAATATCATGTAATCTCCTCATTGGTCTGTTTTCATTTTTTAGATGACCTTTGTGAAAAACTTGACTGAATCCACAAGGTTTTGTACAGTATGAAACTGTATGAGATTATGTGGTTTTTTACTGTTCTCTTCCAGTCACAGTGATTCATGCAGGATGATGTCACGTTTCTCTCCACCTTATTCTCTATTCCCCAGCCCACTGCTCGGCCACAGACACATTTTAAAGTCTTTACAGAGTAAAACTTTAACAAACTGTCTCGCAAACTAAGCTGTTTAAGCTATGCTGCTTGAGTGAAGGTAAAAAAATATGGTGTAGCACTAGTAGACATGCAGCAGACTGGTGCTGTGTGTTGTTAAATGCCTTGTGCCAGTTAAAACAAAAAACTACAAGCACATATAATCACCAGCAATGTTCATTATAGAAATGTATAATCTGTGCTACTATATCAAACCTGTACAAGCCGTACTGATAGTATATGGTCAACCCAAACAAACAATCAAACAATCAGGAGAGTAGCCATGAGAATTCAAACTTTATTAGTTATTTATGCATGACTTATTTAAAGAATGTCATTTGTCTTGATCTGTTATGGGAATGTGAAACAACCTCAGAGGTTTTAAACTATATTACTGGTCACGTAATTGTTTCTCATGTCTATACTGGCTGTGAGGAGCTCACTGTCTGAAGTAGTAGAAGTAGAAATATAGACTCAAAACAATATGAATATATTTTTAACAACTAAATATTATTGTCTCCTTCTTATACAAAGTGAGGAATGAAGATCATTTTACTTGAAATGGCTTTCCAGAGGCTCCACCACAGCAACCAGTAACCGTTTGAGCATGTCAGTGTTGAAGGCCTCCGATATAAAACAGAGTCATATGTTGTTAATTTCAAGCAGGTTTTTTATTCCATGACCGCTCCTTTACATAACCAAACTGTGACTGTTTATTTACACATGTAATATATTGTAGCATCATTTAAACAAACAAAACAAAAAGACAGAGCAAATGTGAGAGGAAAAGCCAAGGAGCCGCAGGTTCATATTATGCTGTTCTAAAGATAATAAGCTTTTAAGCATATTTACTTTATGATTAACAGCATCTTTTTCAGTAATATTAACTACCATACAAAATAATGAATTCCTTATACAGTTGACTGGAGCGGATTTCTAGATCAGATTTCCTGCAGTGTGTGGAAGAACTTATCTGCAAAGAAATAAGAAAACTTTCAGAACAATGTTTTGACTTCACTCTTCTCATTTGTGGCTACAGAAGCTTTAATATGTCAACATGTTGATCACGGTTTCACTTATTGTGTATTTACACTGTCAGTAAATATCCATAGTACGCTTCTTCTCCACTGTTGCCTAGTGCTTGCTCAAGGGGGATTTGTTGGGTTTTCCTTATTATTTAGTTGTATTGTAAGGTCTTAAACCTTACATTGTAAGGTGCCTTGAGATGACATTTGTTGTAATTTAGGGCTATATAAATAAACTTGAATTTAATTGAATTGAATTTAAATTGAATTCTATATTTGGTAAAGCATAAGACATGTACCTGTTTGTTGTGACAGGCCTTTTAGCTGGCACTTTTCCAGGGTCAGGTCACAGGTGTACAGTCCTAAGCATCCTGTGCAGTGTGAAGAACTGCTGCAGCTCCTTGTTTGGATTCCAATACAGCCACGCTAAAGAGAAAATCTTGATATGATCTTTTTGTTATATAACACTGTCTTAGAAGTAAGGGGAAAGCTGATTAGTATTACATACAACTCCCTTAATAAAACACCATCAGTGTTTGGACATTAACATCATCTTGTTAGTTTTGGTTGATATCAGTGGTTGTCTGATGTCTAGAACCCATAGACATGACCAGTGCTGGCTCTCTTCCCTTGTGATGAATTATGAATTATGTACAGCGATGTGTTCACTTAGTGATGTATGTGCAGAATTTTAGTTTTAATAAGATAATTTTGGGGAGAGTTTATATCTTTGAAATGCACTGAACTTAATAATGAGCAAAGTGAGTTGTGTTTTCTACCTCTCTCTACTTATGAATACTATTATCAAAAATATTTTTTTAAAGGTGTTGCCTGTGAATTTGTATTCTCTATGTGTGTCGACTGAGTGTCCTAACTCTTGTTGTCTGATAGTATGATTAGCTACTGGAGAACTGATACATATATTGATACACATCAATATATCACCATTAATTTTACTTTATATCACAACTCTTCTGTCTGTTTGAAAGGATACATCAGTCATCAGCACTTACCGTGTCTGAGTTAAACTGTCCAAACTGCCTCACATACTCCCTTTTAATGTTCCTTCTTCTGGGAAATCCTCTAGAACCGCTATGGAAGGGGCCCTTAACTATTCCTGCTGCTCCAGGTTTGAAGTAATGCAGCTGTCTACCTTCAGGCAGGATGGACATCTGTCTCTCTGTGTCTGCAGTCAGAGGAGAAAGGTGAGTAACAGTGCACATAGCCTCTGTTCTCCTTACTGTTCTCTGTCTCATCCCTGACTCTGCAGGTGGAACATATAAACAAGTTATGTGGATGACAAAAAAGAACTTGATCAGTGAGAGATGGCCGTCCATTGTATTGTCTATAAGTAACTTTAAGTTGTCACCAGCACTGATCATATATAAAGCCCTCCCAGTACACCTCCTCTGTAAAACCCTGCTCCAAAAAGTCCTGCACTGACATGTTTAATCTCCTGCCATGTCACACCTTAAGATACAGAACAGTGTTTCTGTCTTATTTCATAGAAATACAATGATTCATCCAAGAATATGAATATTAGAATTTTCCTCTGCCTCCAAGGCACTAGAGGCAAGAAAGCAGGAAGAGTTGCAGCTGATGATAATGTGAAGTGGAAGTCATTAGGCTCCATTCTTGAGCTTGCAGTAGTCTGAATCATGTCTAGTTTCTGTCAGTGCTCTGACTGGTGAGCAGCTGTTAGAGATGGAGAGGAAGACATTAGCTTGTGTTTGTTATCTAAGTACAGTATTTCCATTTTATGTTAGTTTTACTTTTACTACTCAAATCAAAAGGAGAGTGTAAGTGTCCTCTACTACATTTATTCCAGCATTAGTTATTAATTACTTTTTGTAGGTTTAATTACTAAAACACTGATGTATCATTTATGGATTAACCCTGTCACTACAAGCGGTGGTTAAAATCAGCTCCAACTTTACCCACGTCTGTTTCTGTTCCACAGTCTGTAGGTAACATCACAATTTAATTGATCTGGACCAGACTCTTTATTGATGTTATCAGCAGCAGCAAAGTGGTAAGTGATTCCAAGGTAGACAGCAGGAAGTAGAATGTAATTGGATGATTCTTCTGTTTCAGGTGGTTCCAATTGCCGGAAGAGAGCATCTGGTTTGCTGTTTTTGGATCCGGGGCAATACAACGGGGTGAAGTTAAACCTATTGAAAAACAGGGCCCATCTGGCTTGGCAAGAGTTGAGTCTTTTTGCTGTTCTATATATGTACATATGCTGTTCTGATATTCCAAGTTTTTCTGGTAAGTCCATACCAATGGCACCACTCCTCAAGTGCCAATTTAACTCCATAATTCTCCAATGGAGTAATTTCTTTCTGCATGTGATAGGCAGCATGAAAAAAAGGAAAACAGGTGGATCTTGTCACCAGAGTCAGACTGCTGGGACAGCACTGCTCCTACAACTTGATCCAAGGCGTCCACGTCCACTTTGAATTGTCTCCAGGGATCTGGCATGATCAGGATGGGTGCAGATGTGAACAGATCTTTGAGATGGGTGAAGGCTTGGTCTGCTTCAGGGGTCCAGAGAAAACAGGACTTGGTGGAGGTGAGACCCAGCTCCAGACTGGCTACAGAGCTGTAATTCTTGATGAATTGCCAGTAAAATTTTGCGATGTAGGGCTTTGCGTGAGTCAAGAGTAGGCCAGTTCTTTACTGCTGTGATCTTTTCAGGGTCCATTTGGATGTGTCCGGCTAAAATGAAGAAATCAAGAAAGGTGACTGTGGAGAAGTGGAACTGGCATCTCTCAGCTTTCACATGAAGGTGATTCTAAAGTAACCTCTGCAACACTATCTGCACATTTCACATGATCGGTTTCAGACTTTGAGAACTTATTCAGCATGTCTCCCAAAACCTCATTCATCATCATTTGTTGGTTAGGCCAAAGGGCATGACCAGATACTTGTAGTGCCCTACAGGTGTGTTTAAGGCTGTTTTCCATTTTTCTCCCCCTCGTATACGAACCAGGTGATATGCTTTTCTGAGTTTAGTGAAAATTACTGTGTCTTGTAGTAACTCAAAAACTGATGAGATAAGAGGGAGTGAGTACCAGTTCTTGATTTTCATCTGCTAGAGAAGTTGATACTGGGTCTAAGACCTTCTTCTATCTTGTCAACAAAAACTAAACCGGCACCCGCTGTTGAAGAAGTGTGAAGTTTTGGTAACATTTTGACCAGATCAGTTGTTTGTCCTGGGAAACTCCTCCACTGGAGGAGAAACAGAATTTACAACATGATTCAAACTTAAGTAGAATGTAATACATTGTACATTACATGTCAATGATTATAGTTACATTTGGCTTCATTTACGTGTTTGAGCAATCAAGCTAAATCAAAATCAAACAGGGAGGCCTGCAAAGGACCTCTATGCATACACTGGGATTAGGGCAGCAGAGCAAGGTGACATAGCCCAAACATTCATGTAATATATGACCTGACTCCAGCCTTCCTCAAATTCTTAGAAATAACTCTTAAAAGATATAATGTGCTCACTTTATAAAAAAGGATTATCATAGAGAGACAGACAACAGACAACAGTATACACTCAGTTTACACTCACAGTATATGCTCACAGGCAATTTTGTACCGAGTAGCTACAGTTGGTTTGCATTAACAATTAATGGCGTGTGAAATGTCATTGTCATTGTGAACGTAGTGTTATGAAGCAGTTCTGTGGGACCATGAGACTTTCTATATGTTATATGGGAACCTTCTTAAGAAAGCTCCTTGCCTGAAGTATCCTGGAGTCCCATCAAGGGTAACACTCGAAGTAGCATTTGACAGCCACATTGATTGCAGGTTGTAGTATCTTTAACTCTCAGTACCACTGCTTCAATGAACCTTCTCAAAGACTGTGGAATCTACTGAACATCTACACAAACGCAGCTTGAGATCATCTTCAGCAAATCCTGTAAAACGTACTAGAATTCACTTAAAGTAGACTTATACCCCCCGAAAGTCCTTACTCCTACTCCTTGACTGACACTGGAACTTTCCAGGAAATACTGCATCTGAACCCCAATTTCAAGTCCACTTCCCAAAATGAAATGCTTTTCCAGCTCATTGATTTCGTAAGTTTGTATTCTCTGCTGTGTTTGGGCAAACCCTACAGGATATGAAACAAGCAAGAAGGAACAAGAACCAAACACCCTGCTGCTGTTTAATAGTCTCATTCAAATTACAAAACTTTGGGAAGTCCAGACAGAGAGTGAAAACTGCAGATTGCTTAAACTGTGTTTAAGTGATCTGTTGGCATCACCATGGCTTTACCAGCTCCTCCATGAAAACACTTGAATGTCTTCATTTGATCTCAAACTGGATTCACTTCATCAACTCTGCAAACTATTGGAGGTGGGCACATGTTCAAAAGCTCCACAAGGCCTATTGTATGGTGATTATTTAGATGGCTATGCTACAAAACTGCATCTAGTAACAGAAAAACATCTACACAGTACATGACAAGTGAGGTAGCACGCAAAAAAGTGGCATGCAAAATCAGTGCATTGTTAACTGTCAGTATCAACTCCTTTCAACTCTGTATGTGTGTGACAGGAGCTTGGGCCCAGATAACGTAGAGTTTCTGCACAAAAGTGATGTATGGCTTTCTTACATGAGTGTCTGGGATACTTGTGAAAGTGGGTGGAAATGAAAGTCTGTCCATTTGATGGCTGGTAATGTTCCTATGCAGTTTCATACTACTTCCTCTTTATTGCAGCCTCACCCATTCATTCCCATTGCTGCAGATTTTTGACCGTGAACACCCCTAAATTGAAGGAAAGTGGTCAAATTGTATTTGGTATTCCTATGATCACATGAGTGCGTGTGTGTGGGTGTAATGATCAAGCAGTTACACAGGTTATAACCATAACATAACAATACTGTGATTTTAACAGACTTATAGGTGTGGCGTAGATGGCATATCGTGAACCACATGCACAGCTGTTCCCCACTGGCTGAAATGCAGTTACCAGCAGAAGCTGGAGTTTAGTGAACAATCAGTGCCATTTGGGCTGGTTCAACAGTGGTCTAACATGCTGTCATTTTCTCCACAATGTGGACTGGTCTGTGTGCAAAACTGAAACGATCTGGTGTTTGCCTCTGCGGGTGGTACCACAGAACTTGGCATCTTATAAAGCAAATGAATGCAATGACTAAAACCAGCAAGAAAACTAGGTCCTGCGTGTGAAGTAAACCACGGGACTGGACAAAGAATCTGAATCTGAATCAAGTTTATTGCCAAGCAGGTTTTCACATACAAGGAATTTGTCTTGGTGAGTTGATGAAAATGGTTATAATATTAAATGAACAAAACACAAAACCCATGTGAGTCATAAATAGAGAATAGTCACTGCAGATGGTAAGAAACTGTGCTTGCGATGAGAGGTTTTTGTTTTGAAGTAGTGCAGCCTTATCCTCTAGGTTGCAGCCAATCACCTTCTCAGCTCAGGTTAGGCGATGAGAGTCATGTTTACCCAGCTTTATGTTCTGCTTCCTATTGGGTGATCCACCTGCAGGTGGAGTCAGGAAAGCTCAGCTGGAGAAGCTTGTCCTGTACAAGGCAGGGTTGATGGTGCTAAATGCCCAGCTGAAATCCACAAAGAGGACCCTGACATAGGATCCAGTAGGTCTCCAGAGAGGTGTTAAATCTCTGTGAACAGTGGAGAGAGCTGGTCAGCACAATGACTAGGGGCCGAGGTGGAGACAGAGTCTTGACCTGAGAGCTTGGTGCCGAGGTGGTGGTGGTGGAGGGTTTTCAGGTCTGGTCTGTTGTCTTTAAAAGAACTCATTAATGGAGTGGGGGGCTATAGGTTTATGGTTGATTATCTGCCTGAGGCTGCTCCAGAGAGAGGACTGGTGTTGGAGATTCTCAGAATACAGCCTTTTGGCCTCTTTCACCGCCTTGCTAAACCTGTATTTGGCCTCCTTCTACCTGCCTCTGTCCTTGCTGGCTTGTCATTGTTGTAAATCAACCTGGTTTTTGTTGGTATACAGCTGTCCTGTAGATGTATGATGTCACAGCCTCAGTGTACTCATCTAGACTGTTGGTAGCAGACCTGAAAACATCCCAGTCTGTGCAGTCGAAACATGCCTGGAGACTTTCCACAGCATCACAGGTCTGCTTACTTTACTATATTGTTCTTGTCACAGGTTTGGACAGCTTTACTTTCTGCTTGTACACATCTGTCATCTGTCTTATTCTTTATTTATACTCTGTAAATAAACCGTTCCTGAGCTCCTTCACATTTGAAAGGGGTTAGTTGAAAGAGAATGATGTAGTGTCACTGTGTGAGCACACATACTCATATTCTCCACTGTGGATACATGACTAAAGAGATACAAAGTATTTACCATGACACGCTTGTGCTTTGGCATACAGCAACCGGCGTGTTGTTGCCTTGGAGATGGACTTAGAGCACAGGATGTATGCTCAGGTGATGGTGGCGACGATGAAGTCGGAACAATATCGGGGGAGAGTGTTGTGGTACTGTTCACCAAAACACACTGTGATAAAAAGAATGGTCCAGCACTTTCAAACATCACCACTGAAAAGAAAAGACAGAAAAGACAAAGACAGAAATGGAGAAAAAAACATCTTCCCTCTGCTCTGTTTGCTCTGGTTTAATATATTAGTCCTGTTCTGTATGGGATGGTGATGTTTACATTACATTGACTTCTGGGATCCAAGCAACATATGATAACAATGTGTCTATGTGACCTAAAAAAGTCTCCTGGAAAAGGCAGCAGAGCTTAACTGCAGTCTTGTAGAGAATACCAAACACTCAGTTCCAGTACACAAAGTGTTCTGCTAAAGGTGGGAAACATTTCCAATATCATTTCATTATTTTGGCCTGATTCAGTGATTTATCTGCTCAACTGACACTGAATGAAAAGCTTTTCTGTGACATGTTAAGTTACAAGTTTCTTCACTGCCAACATGCTAGTTATAACACAGTTTTATGTAGTTATGAGCTGTCACCATGGTGTAACTTTTAGCAGGGCCACAGCATCATAAAGGTACATGGAGTCCACAGGTGTGGGAGCAGAGGTCTGTAACACCTGCCAGACAAGAGTCAGGGATCTTGCAGCACAGCGTGCCACCATACATTGAACGCCGCTCTGACCAGTCTACCACAGTTCTGCCACCTAAAAACCTGAGGAAGGAGTTTGCAGTAGAGTTTAGTGCTACAGAATGTGCCCATCATGTTTAAATACGTTTGGTCAGCAGATGTCGCCAACGTGAACATTTCAACGTTCCAAAACAGTGAATCACTTTCCAACGCGTCGACATCACGTCAATACTCATCAATATCTTCTTCAAGAATACTCACATGACGAGGCAAAGAAAATAAGAAAACATATTTACGTTATCCAATATTACCAGAAGCTAAAGAAGTGACTTTCAGTATTTTCAATGATATTTGTCCACCCAATCTCTTCCTTCATATGAGATTTAACTGGGATAACAATTAATGTGTAATGTTGTTTGGTTGTGTGAAAGGGACACTGAGACTGTAGACCAGTACAGAGACTATTAAATCTGTTATTTTAAAGACGTACAGAGATTTTGGTGTTGGTGCTGCACCGTCCTAATGTGATGACCATTAAACGTATTTAAGTATTTTAAGTATTAATAAAGGACAAAAAATTCAACTTCCTGGTAAATAATCTAATATTAATGTGCAAGCACTTTATTCAAAGATTTAGGTGCCTGGAAATCAAGCCCCAGAAAATATTTGGATTAATGAAACACTAAAGCCCTAAAACTATTTTTACTGTCACAGGACTTATGTATGTTTCTGGAATAGAATCCTCACACTTTTTGTTATTGTTTATATTTATTTTGTCATTATTTATTTTGGATGATATAGTTTGAAGCCTTTGTCTACTGTTCATCGGCACGATGTTCCACTTTGTACAAATAGTCTATGCCTCATATGTTTGTAAAATAATTTTTGTACAACAAAAGAAAAAAAAACTTTCCAAAGCGTCAAAAAGCCTCGTTTTTGACGTCACTACTGTAGTGAACAGTGGCCGCCGCGAGGTTTTCGGGAAAGTCCGACTTGAACCGTACATATGCGAAAGAAGCCGAACCGGAGCGGAGCTCTCCGGAACATCCGGCTGTAGCTTCTCAACATAAACAGCAATGGCGGAGGCAGCAGCAGCGTCTACGGTGGCTTCAGCAGTAACAGGAGGTTGGACCAAACACGTAACCTGCAGGTAAGAAGACGCTAAAGATTATTAAAATGTAGAACCTGGTTATATCTTTTGTCGTTTGACACTAAAATAGAATTGGCCGGCGAGCGACTGACAACTGCGTCTTCTGAGACTCGGCTCAGCTGTTGGCTAACATTAGCAGATGTTAGCTGCACTGTCGTTAGGCTGCTGTGTTGTTGTAACTGTCCACTGTTATGGTCACAAAGCGGACACTTCACTAGTTTAATTTTAATCGGTTAACACGGGGAGCTGACACTGATGCCAAGCTATACCGTTAGACAACAGCCATTTGTTAACGTTGACGGTGTAGCCTAAGGCACGCGGTATCCCACTTTACTTTAAGACTGACATTAAAAACAAGACTATTCCTGAATTTAAATTCCATAGTAGTCACAGCAACTGTTAGTTAAGTGCCGCACCCTGGCAACATTAACCAGCAGTTAACCTTATGAGTCACATAATTTGATGTGGCCGCATTCAGAGAGGCTTGATTGCGTTATCAATATGAAAGTGAAAGACGACATTCAAATACAGTTGCCTTCCTCTGTCCTGGCGGGTCGTCCAGCTCTGTAAACATCCAAGTGAACCAATACTTTGTTTTCTATTAGAATTCCAGTCTGTTATGGACATCACCTATTAACTGGCCACCTTTTGTTGTTTTGCATTTCCAGATATTTCATGCATGGTCTGTGCAAAGAAGGAGACAACTGTCGATATTCCCATGATCTGACCAACAGCAAGCCTGCAGCCATGATTTGCAAGTTCTTTCAAAAGGGAAACTGTATGTTTGGTGACCGCTGCAGGTAAGCACACCAAGTAGTTATAAACACAAAGGTTAGTGAATGTGTGGAAGCAAAGGCCTCAAGAACTTAGCCGGTGTGTTCAAAGTCAGTTACCACAGCCTAAGAAAGTACTCCCAGTTGTCAGCTGAGCTGCCTTATAACTTTGCTTCTAAAAGCGTCTGTGCTTTCAGCCAAGCGACAGCACAGCTGCTTAGCTGGCGCAGCTTGAGGTGTTGCAGTTTGTTCCTCATGTGGCTCCGACACCCTCACGACTGCTGCTTCAGAATGTCAGCAGATTGTTGGTCTATGGCTGCACCACTGTGTTCAGAGAAACAAGATTACTGCTTCATTCAGTTAAAGGAAATTGCATATATTAAAATGTGCTGTCCTTTGGTGTTTGCAGAGCTTTCTGAATTCCCTGAAAGATCAGGGTGACGCGTGTTAGTTATGGATACTTTAAATATAAGTTGCATGATTTCAGCACATTAAGGAGTGTGTGTGTTTTTTTTTTTTATCACACATAATAAATGAAACATTACATTAATCTAAACTTTTGTTACATTGAATATCTTGTAATTTTCAAATATGTTTGTTTGTTAACATCTTTTCTAGATGAATTTATCAGCCAACATAGGATTCTCAGACTTTACTTACATTATGAATCCTGTTTTTAGTACACACTATCATTTTGTTGATGTTTTCCATCTGTTAAACGTTTTCAGTGTGCCACTGCACTGTAGCAGTCTGCACTTCTTTAGTTAGATAATCATGTATATTTGTTATCATGCACAGCATGATCAGTATCAGTATATATTTGTAGTATATTGTCTCAAACATGCAGCAGTATGGCCCTTTGAGAAGCTGATTAGGTTTCCAGTCTGTGTACCCAGACAGAAGCAGCCCGCTTGTATAGACGGTGTCTGCTCTATGTCTGGCTTCAGCAGCATCCCCATAGTGACCGAGAGACTTGGAGGACCACCCCAGAAGTGCTGGGGACATTTTAGTTATTCACATGCATATGTCCTTTTGTTGAATAGTCAGCTTACTGAGTGTTGGATGCCTTTAGTTGCGTGTGTATATGTCTAAGCTGGTGTTGTTGTGTGTGTATATAAGTCACATTCCTTCATCCTTGTGATGGAGTTGCAGTAAGGATGGCGTCCTTATTATTACTGTGACCCCTTAGAGTCTGTGCACCCTGTAACAGTCTATAGAAAGGCTCTCTGTGGGGGCTTATTAAGATTGAATTCCCTAGGCTCTATCTATTGTGATGGGCTCTGTCTCACTTTCTCACTCGGTCTCTATGTCGCTCTGCCTCTCTCTCTCCCCTCCAGCCCCCAGGGCTAGACAGAGAGCACTGCAGACTGCATGGCAATTGCATAACATTCTCTGTTTCTCTCCTGTTCTCTTTCTGTGAGCTGCTCCCCCTCCCTCTCTGCTGTTGCTGGGTTCCCCAGGTTCACTTTGCTGCAGCACCCTTCTTTCTCATTTCTCATGTATTTATGCGTAACTCAGCAGCCCTCCTCCCCTCCCGTCTTGTTGAGCGCTCCAGTGACTGTCTGGGAACAGACTGGTTAACAGTGTGTTCTGATGAAACTCACCATCATGGAGGAGGCTGGAGGACAGAAAGGCCAGGTCTTCCTTTTGTGTGGCTGTGTGTGCAGGCTGTCATGGACTGTTAGTCATGCTGTATTATAGCTATGGAGCTGACTTGAATTTTATAATGAGTCTAACCTACAGTTCCCATTGGGCATCTCAGGATCTATTCTCAGGGCTGTGTCACTTAAATTAAATGTAATATTCAAATAATTTATATTTTTTGCTTTTTGAGATGATAAAGATCGCGAGTCATATCTTTGTGCAATTCCATTGTGAGACAATGGCTCTGATCACTGTATATTAGCAGCAGATGAAGTTGTATTTATGCAATATTTAATTTCTCTTTGTTATATAGGTTCAGTAGATGATGTCCTGTGCGTGCACAAATATGTCATAAACAAAACCAGTCTAGCCTATATGCTGGCGTGTACCCTCAATTCTCTTTTTCCACTGCAGTTGCAAACAGTTTAGTTCAGCTACAGTACATAGTGCCAATTCGATTGTGTTGACAGTTGTTGTTGATGTTGTTGTTGTTGTTATTATTTATATATATATATAATTTAATTTATAACACTGATGATGATAGTATTAGTAGTAGTAGTAATAATAATAATAATGATGATGATGAAACAATGAATGTGCTGGTTAGAGGCTTGGATAGAGAAGGCTTCCTGTGCAGTGAAGTCACAGAATATGACAGAAAAGGTTTACACTTGGGATCATGTACCATCCAGACCCCTAATGGAGCCCCA
>OMLM01021191.1:0-26103 GCA_900302695.1 Helostoma temminkii | reverse complement strand
ACCCCCTCCCGATCTTCCAGTAATTGATATGCTCCAAGCACAAACAAACTTGCTGATGGGCTTGACAAAATATTTTAAGTAGTGTTTCCACTAGGGCTAGATGATATAAAAATATTTCTGCAGTATGTTTTGTTCTTTTTGATTGATATTGAAAATTATCTATACATAGGCTACACTTAAGACCATTCATGAGGAAGGTCACTCACAGTTTGTTTTAACACAAGGGGTTACAATAAAACCTAGTTTGTGTGAATGGAGCTAGTAGAACTCTGTGGCGTAGCTGGACTACATGTTGGCAGCGGTGGCAAAGTGTAAAGCAGCTTCCACTTTTCCCCTGTATTGTGCATAAAGCTGAGGTGGGGGCTTTATCACCATGTGTCAACCACTTTCATTACCCTTTAAAAGCCAGTTTTCCACCTTTGTAACTGGTTTTGTGTCTTAAATTGTGAAATATTAAATTGTCCTTGCTTTATGTCCTTGCCTGCTTTTTTAGCTCTTCTGTTTGGTAATGACCCAGAAACCAACAGAACTGACAGGGGCGGGTAACCCTCTTGTTATGGTAGTGACGCTGCATGTATCTACTATGTAACCCAATTCCTGTAGTCTAATTTGCCACAGCAGACACCTTTGTTGATTAAAACTGATAAATCATTGTTATTGTAGGAAACTTTGCTAATAAATACTGAGATATGTGCTGAGTCAATCTGGCTGCGTACACACACTGTATTACATTTATACCAGATGATAACAGAAGGTTTTATTATGAATTGTTGTCAGTGTAATAGCTGATGTCATCTACAGTAACCATAGTAACTAATAAATGCTGAACATAAATAAAAATGAGTGTCTAGTTCTGCACTGTGTGCCAGTTTACATTCCAGCTCCTGCTCATGTTTTCACATGGGAACCAAAATATTTTCAAGTGGAGGAACTTGATTGAACAGCTGGAGATGCATGACCCAGGCTATGTGTCTGACAGAGACCTTATTACACTAAAAGCAGTGTACTGGTCTGTTCATTCTGACTCTGGTGAAGGTCAGTATGGTATCAGTTATATAGTCTTTTTACTCACTTAGAACAATCAGTATGACTGTTTTCCAGTTATAATTAATATTATATCAAACACAAAAACATCATGACTGCCCAATACTGATGTCTGTTAACTGTCTAAAGCTGCTTTCACACACGCACTGGACTCCGGACTTTCTCCGGTCTTTACTTAGGTGAGCTGCATGTACTTTATCCTGCCAGCCCCCTAGTACACAGTCCACGTAATGTCCATGTGAGCCTGGGTGTAAATACAGCCAGTAATTCTCTGGGTAATCACAGCAAGAGTGTGGGCGTTCCCTGTTAGTAGATCTGCTCAGCACAACACCTTTAAATATAGAAAATATTTCTCATGCTTTCTGTTGTTGTATTGCATTTCTCTCCTGAAATGGAAAACTATGGCTATAAACATAACGCATCGTTTCTAATCATGTGATTGGCTCTGCTTCAGTGCTGTAAACAAAAATCAGCTGATTTCCACTGAACTTTTTGTGTGGCACTGTACTTCCTGCACCCTCTACACATAGACCCTCCTTCGCTGAAATCAAACCCTGATATCTGAATGCATTTCAAACAGTAGGTACACGTTAGTGCTGCTTGTATGAAAACGTGACACGGAGTAAAGTAAAACAATTATTGTACATTTTACAATATAGTAACTTTTTGTAGGTTTAGATTCTTGTTTAAAAATGTACTTTCCTGTAGTGGAGAGTAGAGTATCATAATTAATGAGGTGAATGCATCATCAGTATGCTAAATATGAATACGTTTCATGGTCACTAACGGATTTTGTTTTGTTTTGGTTACCTGTCATACGGTGGTTAAAATCAGCCCTGCCTTTACAGACTGACATTTTTGTTACACAGTCAAATTCTTTATTGGCTAAAATACAGTTTTCTTAGTGCAGAACCTTTACTTTTGTGCTTTACCTAAAATGTATAGCATGTACTATAGTGTAGAAAATGGTTGGGTACTTTAACATATAGTGGAGTTTATATAGTTTCATAGTGGAATGTTTTTCTAGGTAAATACTTTACTTCCATGCCTGCTCTTGTACTTGAGCATTGAGTTTGCTTGTTTTATACACCTCTGACGAAGGATTTAAATATTTGAATGTCTGATTGTGTATATTTTATCAGTCTGCTAAAGTAACAGCTGTGATGACAGTTACACAGAAAATTAACACTGCATCACGCTGAAGTGTACATGTATAAAATATTACTTTCACCACTATATATTATCTACCTGCATATTTGCCTCTGAAATGATTCTGTCTGGGGGATTTCCCTCCTATTTTCCTTGTTTCTTTTGCAGCTCTGAGTTCTCTTTCGTGTTGTTTAGTATGCTGGTATAAGTTGGTAGTGTTGCCACCATAAGTTGGCAGTGTTTTTATCTATCAATCTGTCAGGACAACACAGGGCATGTGAAGCAGTGTTTGTGCACACAGTCAATTCTCTGGTGAAACCAGAGCAAATTACTGAACGTAGAGGAGGAAACCCTAAAACATGATTCCTTATTATGGATTCAATACCAATATTCACTTGGGTATCGATACTATTGATATTTGGATCTATCCGCCCACCTCTAGTCATTTATGGATTAACCCTCTATCACTGCATAAGGTGGTTCAAATCAGCCCCACCTAAATGGAATGCTGTTGGTCTGTAGGTATCAACATATTTTTACCATAATTTTCACCTGTGACAATTGGTTGAAAAATTTCTACCAGACTGTTTTGAATACACTGTAATCATAGTGGAGTACCTTTACCTTTTGTGCTTGAGTTTAGAGCTTGTACTTAATACTTTTACTTGAGGAGAAAAATTACTTGTAGTGGATCTGAGTTGGTGTACTTTCTACACATCTATGTTGTGGACCTCTAGATCATTTATACTGCTCAATCCTGGCCCTGTGTGATTCCCTAGGTTTGAACACTGTAAACCAGCAAAGAACGAGGAGCTGCCAACCACTCAGACGCTGTCGCTGCCCTCCATCTCAATGGCTGGCCCATCAGACCCAGAACCCAGTGTGGTAGCACCTGGCCCAGGGGCACAAGACTGGGTCAATGCTGCTGAATTTGTTCCAGGACAGCCATACTGTGGACGGGGTGAGCCAGCAGCATTAAGTATAGCATGTTGTCATTGATACTCACATTTCATTCACACTTCACATTTCACACAGTTTTATTTATCCAGGACATATAAGAAATAAAATGTATAGCTGTGTTGTTTTAGCACATAATCAGAGTATGGATGTGCTGTTCTGCACAATTCAGAGCAGGCAATGGTAACTCTTGGGCTAAAGTTGATTAGTCAGATTAATTATCATAACAATGAGTTAAACAGACATTAAAACACAAGTGGTTTGTCCAAGGTTATAATAGTTTCACATTTTCCAATTAGTTTTAGTTTGGATTCAATGTGAATTACCTTTATTTTCATTTGTTTTAGTTCAGCTTTTATTTCATGGACTCATTTCTATTTTGTTTCCTTTCTTCATGCACAGCATGTGCTCCTTCCAGTATAAACTAAACTGACTAACTGACTAACTAACTGACCGTAGGTTGTAGGTCATCTATACTTGTGGCTAAACTGGGCTTTTCCACTGTAGGAACATAGTCAGCTCAAAGTTGAGGCTCATTTCACTGCTCTCAGTCAAATTTGGAAACAAGGTCTAAGAGCTATATTTGGTACCATAGGACTACAATAGCACTAGTCCTCAACCACACCTACTGGAGTGGGACAGTCACCTGTGATTGGTTAAAGGTAATAGCCGTCTGCTCATAATCATTAGCATAACAAGCAGAGTGTGAAAACACATGCATTGGTGTATACAGCAATCAATATAATAGGGGGTAAAAAAAAGCAAACCACAACTAATCACATTTAAAGGCAGGGATATACTGCTATATAACTGTTGCATGTGCAACATTTAATTCAATTCAATGGAAGTTTATTTATATAGCGCCAAATCACAACAAAAGTCATCTTGTTGGGTTTTCCTTATTATTTAGTTGTATTGTAAGGTCTTAAACGTTACATTGTAAAGTGCCTTGAGATGATTTTGAACCAGGCTCAAGGTGGGCACAAGAGCGACAGAGAGAGAGACACAAAGTTAATAACAGGCAGTGGTGGCGTATGAGTAGATGCAGAAGGGAGGAGGAGCTTTGTGTGTTGAGGGAGGTCCCCCAGCAGTCTAAATCTATAGTAGCATAACTAAGAGATGGTTCAGTCAGCTCAACCAGCTCTGACTATAAGCTTTATCAAAAAGAAAGTTTTAAGCCTAGTCTTAAAAAATAGAGACAGTTTCTGCTTCCCGAACCTGAACTGGGAGCTGGTTCCACAGGAGAGGAGCTTGATGGCTAAAGGCTCTGCCCTCCATTCTACATTTGGAAAAGGTAGAATGGGTCTTTAAAAGGTCTTTAAGATGTAAAGGGGCACGATCATTAAGTGCTTTATAAGTGAGGAGAAGGATTTTAAATTCTACCAGGGGGCCAATGGAGGGAAGCTAATGTAGGAGAAATGTGACCTCTCTTACTAATTCCAGTCAGAACTCCGGCTGCAGCATTTTGAATCAGCTGAAGGCTTTTTAATGAGTTACTGGGACATCCTACTAGAAGGGAATTACAGTAGTCCAATCTAGAAGTGACAAATGCATAGACTAGTTTTTCAGCATCACTTTGAGACAGGGTGCTTCTAATTTTAGAGATATTCCTCAGGTGGAAGAAGGCAGTTCTAGAAATTTCTTTTACATACAAGTTAAAGGAGATATCCTGGTCAAAAATAACTCCAAGATTCCTCACAGAGAATTCTCAGTCAACAGTCAGACACCACCACACAACACTACACCGTGTACTGCACTGTATAGCGTAGAGAGGAATTTCAGAGACAGCCATTATCTCTGTCTCTTGACTCCTGTTTGTGTTGTGCAGAGGCAGAAGTTCATGAGGAAGAAATTGTGTTGGCCAGGGATGACTGGGGTCCAGTCTGCCCTTAACTTTTAAATCCTCCAGTTCAAACAAGAAGTGCACAAGGAACTATGTGCATAATGACTCTTTCGACAAACAGCATGTATACCCCTAGCTTAACCTGGAAGTTCTGTGAAGTTTTAGGACGCTTCAGTGAACGGTCTGGAAGCAAGAAGAGTTTTTGTTTTGTCACTGACCTGCTGCTTTCGTCCAGCTGAGCCAGTGAAGGTGGAGAGCTCCGTCCCACTCATTGAGGAGGTCGATAGTGATGCAGCACCAGACAACAAAGAGTTAAGGAAGCAGCTCTGTCCATATGCTGCTGTTGGGGAGTGCCGCTATGGAATCAACTGCGCCTATCTCCACGGGGACGTGTGTGACATGTGCGGCCTCCAGGTGCTTCACCCCACTGACAACAACCAGCGCTCAGAGCACACCAAGGTAATGTGATGTACACAACCTGCTGGTGAATTATTCATCTCTCTGCCTTGAGAATAATTCTAATATCTAAACTTCACTCATGCGCTTCCTGTCATAGTTAACATGTGACACGTTGACACGACGAACCTTTACTGAGGGCAGACGCAAGCTGTCTAGACACAAGAGGCTGTTTCCTAGCGAGAAAAGAATTTGACCATTGGAATTTGTGTATTTTGCCAGTCAAGGGTGGCAAACGTAGTATGTTTGCTCTTATGTGCAGTGAAATGCTTGCACTGGTGGTGCACTGCACAGCACTGCCGCAATAGCAATAAAAAGGCATCCAGGTTGATCAGGTTTATTTTCCATCTGCTACAGACTTGAAGGTTGGCTCAGGACATCTGTAGCTTCCCACATTAGTACACACACCCTTTAATCATTTACATACTGTTTGTTTTATAAATCTTATTTAAAGTTAAGAAGACTGAATTGTTTATATACACAGAAGTCCACTAGGTTTAACTTGTAGTCACCTAAGGCTTTAGTTGAGATTGGTTTACTGTGACAGTGACCACAGCTGTCAGTACACTCGTCTAAAGGATCACCTAGTGTGTAAAAAGGTTATTGAAACATGTGAGGACCCAGCTGAATGGAGAACAGGTGGTTGTTCATTGGTTTAACTTCTCCCTCTGTTAGGCATGCATCGAGGCCCATGAGAAAGACATGGAGATTTCATTTGCCATCCAACGCAGCAAGGACATGATGTGTGGTGTGTGTATGGAGGTGGTGTTTGAGAAGGCCAACCCAAGTGAGCGTCGCTTTGGCATCCTCTCCAACTGCAGCCACTGCTACTGTCTAAAGTGCATTCGCAAGTGGAGGAGTGCCAAGCAGTTTGAGAGCAAAATCATCAAGTGAGTCACTTTTATATGTATATATTTCTAATATTTATTAATAATAATTTCTGAACATTATTTCAGAAGCACAAAATCTAGTTGGTCGTTATTATTATACTCCATCAGTTTCCTCTCACATGGTTGAGGATTTATTTTCTGAAAATATGACTGCTACTAGTCCTTCACTTAACTGTAATTCTAACTACTATGTCTTTGGACTCTTGTCACCAGCTGTTTTGTCTTTGCAGGTCATGTCCAGAGTGTCGAATCACATCCAACTTCGTCATCCCAAGTGAATACTGGGTGGAAGATAAAGATGACAAGCAGAAACTCATCCAGAAATACAAGGATGGCATGGGGTACACACATTTCCTATAATGTATAAGAGGATACATGTCATGCTACTACTACATAAACATAAAACCATCACTGTACCGAAGCCTGATTTCTGTTGTGTCCTGATTTCCCAATAAATTAAGCCAAGTGTTTCTTCTTTTTGAAATTAATTTATTGAGGTTTATTTTCTGTAGGACCACAAACATTTTGAAAAGCATGTTGTTTGGGGTAGATGTGATGCTTTGGCCTGATGGCTGTATTATCTGCTTTTCTTCTCCAGGAGTAAACCATGTCGATACTTTGATGAGGGACGTGGAACGTGTCCTTTCGGTTCAAATTGCTTCTACAAGCACGCCTTCCCTGATGGACGGCTGGAGGAAGCTCAACCCCTGCGTAGACAGAATGGATCCAACAGCAGAAACCGGGTAAAAGATCACATCCACTCTGAACCACTTGTCTTGTCACTCTGTGTTGATCCTAACTGTCATTGGGCAAAAGACGAGGTTCACCCTGGACGGAGTGCCACTCTCTGACAGACAACCATTCACACCTAAAATACTTAGGTTAATAAATGCTCCAGAGTCACAGTGTCATTTCAATAGGTTAATAGTTTTCTGTATCTGTACCTCCTGACTGTATAAGCTATAACTACAGCACCCCCTGCTGGATGTGAGAGAATGTGCCAGGTGACCAGAAAGATACAGCTGAGATGTAATGAGATGTAAAAACCTTACCTGCAATAAATAGAGCTTTACTTTATTTATGTTTATTGCCAAGTAGATTTGTGTGGTCGTAAATATAGAGTATAGTGTAATGTGACTAGTAGTAGACTGTTGGACCAAAGTGGGTGGATCTGCATCTTTTTGACAAGACCATCACCAGTCTGGAGGAAACTGTGACAAGTGGTTTTGGTCCTGATGGGCCACACCCTCTTACAAGAACTTAGTTTTTGAAGTGGTTTCTGTCCAGGGTGTGAGTTAGTTAGTTAGTAATTAGCTTAGTATTTGTCCTCCTCCTTTACAGCAGTGCTTACTTATACCTCCTTGCCACCTTACCAGACTACCCCTGATCACTGCATCAGCTTGAGCTCTTTGTCTGGAGATGTTACTTAAAACTAAAACTTTCTCCGTTCCCCTCAGAACTCAAGGCGGACACCGCTGTGGGACATCTTCGATGAGAGGGAAAGTACTGATTCCTTTGACAATGAGGACGATGAGATGGTGACGTTTGAGCTGAGCGAGATGCTCCTCATGTTGCTCGCTGCGGGAACTGATGACGAGGTGACAGATTCAGAGGATGAGTGGGACTTGTTTCACGAGGAGCTAGATGACTTTTATGAGATTTACCTATAGCAGCCCCACCCACTAACCTCCCCACTCCTAATGTATACTAAACACTAGAATGGACTGTCTTGTGTGAGTGATGGACAGTAGCTTCTTCCCCCATCTCGTGTATTGTGGCAGTGCCTTTATGCAGGCCATTAATAAATGAACTTACAAAAGATTAAAAAAAGACAAAAAAAATCCAACAAGTCAGTGCGCTTGTGCTAAACATTTTCTAGACATCTATACTTGTGAGTCTGTCTTGTGCAGTTCATGTTAAAAGTAAGAAAACGACAAAAAGAACTTGATATAAGATTTAACAAATTATAACTTTCCTCAAATATTGCTAATAAAACTTGTCAAGTTTATTCGTGGGTGTGGGTTTGACTTGTTTATCATCTACCCAGGTATTTGTACATACTTCTGAGACTGCAGATGCACTCTAAGCTACTCGGCACCATTTACTGTAACTGTGATGGGCATGTTGTTAAATTTTACATACACATTCTGAAGGCCGGAACTTCTTTTTTGTTTGTTTGTTTGTTTGTTTGTTTGTTTTTGTTGTTCCTTTATTAAAGCTGCTGATAGCCAATACATGTGCTGATTTAATAAATTTACCATAACCGTTTTCATGTTGTACTGAAAGCTATTTACTGTCAACTAGAGCTCTACACTGTCTGTTTAATTTTTTTTACGATTCAAAAACCTTTAGACGCTCAGTGCCCACTGCCAATCAGATCCCATGTGATGACATTGATGTAGAGCTTGTGGCTGTATAAACATGGTGACCACTAGTCCTGATCTTTAATAGCTATCTTTGTCATTTCATTCACTGAGTGGCTTTCAACATTATAAGGAGTTCATTGATTAAAGACCATTTGACTCTTAGTGCTTCCAAAAAGCAGCTGACCTATGCTCTGTGCTGTCCCTGAATGCCTCACCTGACACACATTGAGTGGATGGTTGTACACAAGATGAGGGCGAGCTGACCACAACTTAGGGACACAAGTCGAGTGGGTGGAGCATTCGCACTGGAATTAAACATAAGTAACACAAACTCCAAGTTATTATTAGGAGTCAGTGTGGCCTCCATCAGCCACAATGTTTCAGTGTTTTTCATGTCTTTTACAAAGGCAGTGATTCTTTTAACAGGAATCATTGAGTTTTTCTATGAGCTGGGTTACAGAGATGTGGTCAGAGCTAGGGATACACTTTGGTTACGAGCTGTGCTGTGAACGTGTATCCCTCCACCAGTTCTGCCACACGCACACACATCTATAAACTACATGAAGTAGTCTGGAGAACACACTTTGTTTGGATGCAGAGTTATTTTATTGTACAGTTAAAGTGAAATGTTCTTGTAGATAGCTCTTCTGTTCTGTGGTCACCATCCTGTCGTTTTGGAATCAGCTCCACACGTCAAAGTAAAGAAGAGGGCATCATGTCAAATCCTTCCACCTGCACCATCAGGAACCTCAGAATCCAGGAACACCTGAGGTACCTCAGAAGCAGACCCAAGAGTCAACACTTACAGAGCAGACTGTTAATGTCCCACAACACAGTACAGAGTGTACAAGCACTGTTCTGAGTACTGTTCTGACGCCTGACAGCTGGTTTCAGTGAGAAAGATGTTCATACATATCATTTTAATGAAATTTGTTTTCTAATATGTGTTCCACAGCTGAAATTAAAGTTTGTCAAAGTACTTTGTGTTGAGTCTAAAACTTCATTCTTCATTCTGTTTTTGTTCCACTTGTGTTACTGTATAATTTGATTCATAAAGCTAATTTTCAAATTGCAATGCACAAGATCTTATACAGTAGAAATAGATCTGTCAGTTTCAGGTAACAAATGTCACAAATGACAGAATCCTTCATTATTCATGAATCTCTGTCATATGGCCCTTGTCTGCAGTGGGTGAATATATTTCCTTAGTATGGTTTGAAAGTTTGTGTGCTTTAATCGATCACACTGGTCCCAGTAAAGACTGCAGACTTGATGTCACATGCTCAAACACATCCAGAGGAAAACAAAGCAATGCGGTTTCCAGCTGACCCAGTGTCATCAAAGCACAAAGCAGAGCCTAAGTGTGTGAGTGTGAGAGAGAGAGAGAGAGAGAGAGGCAGGTGGCAGCAATCCCAACTCATGAGGTGGAGATTTAAGGTAGCAACAAGACAAAGTGCAGCCTGCAGGCTCTAATACTGAGACAGTGATAAACTGACACCTCCACTCAGAATGACATGTATGATTAGATTAAATCCAGTTATTCACGGTATTATTATTGTTTGATGAAGAAACTAATACAGTGAAGACAACTTGTACAGAGGGATGAGCTGGAGCTCCAGTCCGGTCCAGGGGCCGCTCCTGTCTTTGCTCCTCTCTGTCTCCACCTTTAAAAGCAGCAGGAACAACTGAAGCTGGAGGAAGGAGGCGACCGCACAAATACCATGATCTCTGAAAGTGGGAACGACAATTCGAAGGCCGACTTTCTCCGATCCGAAGCGAGCTACTGCCCAGACTCCCCCGCCTCCTCTTCTCTGAAAGCCGGCCAGCTGAGCAGGAGGCGAGACACCCAGACCACCAGCGGCAGTAACATCCAGGAGGAGAGCGGCAGCATCCAGCCCCTGGTGTCCTCTGCCGCGGCCGCCGCCTGCATCATGACATCGGGGGAGTTCATGCAGAGCGCTCCCCTGCTGGCGCACAAATCCAAGAGGAGCCTGCTGTACAAGGCGCTCTGCTTCCTCCTCCTCGTCTTCCAGGGCGGCATTCTGGACTTCTACCTCATCATCTTCACCGACCTGTACTGGTGCTCATGGATAGCCACGGACCTTGTGGTAATCTCAGGCTGGGGCATTTTCTTCATGAAGAACGCGCGGAGCAAGCGGGAGCGGGCCTGCGGCTTCCACCAGAAGAGCTCCATCTTCGGCTGCAACCTCGGGGAGTTCACCTACGCCTACCTGGCCTGGCTCATCTATGTCATCGCCTGCACCCCGAAGCTGGTACTCATCCTGGAGACCTCCATCCTCGACCTGATCGCGGTCAAGGTCCCGTTCGGTGTGACCGGCTTCAAGATCATCATGCTGCTTTCCGCGCCGCTGCTGTTCTGCCTCCTCAACTCCATCATTGAAGATTTAAACGGGGCGACGTGGCACCATTCTCAGAGCTGCCTCATGAGCACCTGCCTGGACCTGCTGGACAGCTTCACGCTGGTGGAGATGCTGCTAAGGAACGACATCCCGACCCTGTACCTCAAGTACACCGTCATCTCGGTGTACTTCGTGGCCCTGGCCGTACCGGTGGTCTGGCTCTACGAGCTGACCGCGTCGGAGCTGCGCTTCCGGTGGCTGTGGGCCCGCTTCTCTACAGGCCTGCTGGTCAACGCCCCGCTGCTTATGGTCAGGTGTTTCCAGGTGTACGTCTACAAGATGCCGGTCTCGGTGTTCATGTTCAAAAACATCTTCTTCCTGGTGTGTAAGTTCATGGAGCTGGTGGAGCAGTGCGTGGCGGTGCGGGGCATCCGGAGGCTGGCCGGCGGCACCAACCCGGCCCAGTTCTCCCACTGCGTGTCGGAGAACGACATGTGTCCGCACGGATACGTCAACACCCTGGCCGTGACCCAGTCCTAGAACCCGGTGGAGACGTGTGCTTCTTTTCAGGCGCAGCTGGAAATTGACAAATCCCAGTTAGATCCTAGTTCCAACCTCTGACAGTGGTTTCGTGACATTAGGTACATTAAGGTTTAGGTTCACTACCTGCCCCAGTGTATGGAGAAGGGATTCGTGCAATCAAATTACAAAGGAAAGCAGGAGGACATTCCGGACTCACTAGCAGCAGCATTGCAGTGGCAAGGCTGGGTTAACCTGGGTTAACCTGGGTTAACCTGAATTAACCTGGATTAGCAGGCCCCACGGGCAAAAAGTGAGCTGTGGGCCCCTGTGGGCCCCATATTATTTCAATAATAAGTTGATCAGACATCAGTAACATCAACAGTAAGGTAACTAGATATAGACACTGCAGCAATAGTTCCTGTAAAAACTGTCCCTGCATATTCATAGGTTATTATTAATAATAATAATAATAATAATCTGCATAGTCAGATTTTAATTAGATACCCTGCAATATCTGTTTCTTTATATGTAAAGTGCAAACCCATTATTAAATATATTTAGACAGTATGCTAACAGCTAATGATACAAGGTGTATTTGTTGGAACTGAAGAGCGGCAGCACCTCACTGGTAGAATTTGCTGACTGGAGGTTCTGTCAGTGAAACCTCCAGCACTCAGCTCTGTTTTAACTGCAGGAAAATCACTGCCTGCCAGAGTCTACTTAACATGACATGAGCTGCAGGCCCTATTTGGTGCCTGACACAGGGTGTGTCTAATAGGAAGGGTCCCGTCACTGGGTAAGAACTCAGGAGTCACCTTAGGGCCCTGGTGCTGCATATCATCATGTGGCTCTCCAGACAGCAGCCACAGTGTAGATAGACTTGAAAGAATCTGTAGATTTATTATTATGGCCTATAAAACAGCGTTTGCAGCATATGTCACTATGTTGGAATGAAATCAGATCAGAGTGGATGTGAATAACGTTTCTGAGGTTTCTACTATGTTTTACACAATAGGAGAACGGTTATTCTGTCTGGAAGGCATCATCTGTACCAGCCTTACCCTGCCTGTATTCATACCAGGTGCTTCAGTGTATTGGACCTTGTTGAGTGGTGCATGAATTTTACCGCTGCACCTAAAGAGGACAGTCACAGCTGTTGTTTGTATTAGTGCAACAAAAACTGCAGTGTGAAGAAATTGCATGTGGGCTCCGCTCCCCTCATGTACTTTAGTGTTTTCTGTTGATGACAGTTCTAAAGGCTGTGTCCTGTGCTGAGAGTGGACAATATCACAAATCACATGCATAAAGATCCTACAGTGCCATGACAGACTGGTTTTCTACAGCCATTTTCAAACGGACCTCTGGACAGAAGGAGTTGCTTTGGTTTGCTTGGCTCTGCTACTGTTTCACTACTTTTACTACTACTGTCACTTTTTGGATTCTGAATCCAAAACATCACACTGACATCTGTCATTTTAAAAGATGTTCTCTCAGCTTCTCCACAGCACTACGGTGTACACTTATGGACCTACAGTATTTCTCAGTAGACTGGAAAAGCACTGGAAGTGTAGATATTTAGCTGCTTAGCACTTGATAGCGCCCAGCCTACAGTACATCTTTCTCTGGCTGAGGCCGTCAGATAATCAGACGTTAAAAAAAGGAAAAGTGACTGATGACTGAGAAGGTTATAACACTGTGCTCTGTCCAACAGGTTGTGCTGAAACCATCTTTTTTAGACAATCTCTGTCCTGGTGCTGCTGGGAACAACACAAACTCTCTCTGAGTGGGTCAGTGCATTATTTACAGTAGTACATGTACTACAAACTGCAAGTCACAGTAAAATATACAGTACAACTCTCAGTTTGAGCAGTTGATAGGTCCCTCTGAAAGTAAGTTTGGCTAATTCATTTGGTTTTGCTGACAAAGATGTTTAAGTTTAAGATTGAAAGATGGGTATGAGACAAAAGTTGAGGATTTCAGTTATTATTTGATCCTATTATTATGTGGTCTATTTTTCCTCTGCCAAAGTGATGGAAATACCATAAAATGTTTGTGGCGCCTTTCTGTACTTATCTGCAGAATCCAGCCAGGCTTTCTGATTCTTCTTGCAGATGTGGGTTCTGTGCTTTTTGCTCAGTGCACCATCACTTTCTTTCTTTTTCAGAATATTCCTAATGGTTGTACTGGCTATGTATAAAGGCTGTATAATGTTGCGCAGTATTTCTACTTGTTTTTCCTTCTGTTCAAATTCAGACAGCTGCTTTTCGTCCATTCTCTTTTTAATGTAAATACACAGGCAGGACGCAATGCTAATTTTATTTAATGCTAATTGATTTAGAGTTCTTATTTGTAAATCACTCTTACAGGATACTTTTGTCTATCTTTTGATCTTAAGAGAAAAATGTTGTCAATGTACAGCAAAGCCAAATGACTTAACGTAGCTGTTCCAATTCTTTCAGAGGAAAATGTATCATGGTGTGGTTGTGCCCTTCATGATGAGCTCTTCCATAAGCTTATAACAATGTTGGCAGGTCAGATTATATTGAATATATTTATGTGACAGAAGACTATGTACAGTGACATTGTGCAATATGAGTCAGATAAGTGTGAACTGATTTTAGTGCCTATTATTTCCGAGTTATGAAGAAATGTTATCTCAGTAAGGGTATCTTTGTTTGCTTTGTGAGAGATCAGTGTCTGTCGGTCAGAGGTTAAGGTCACTTGTGCCTTCTGAAAAGTGTAGGGTGACTGCTGAGAGGTCAGGATCGATAGATGACATTTTCACTCTTTAACAGCTCGTCTCACTTCCAGGCAGCCAAATTTTTCTCATTGTTTCAATATAGCACTGAAATTCAGCTTGAAGACCTGATAAATTCATCCATCATATTGAACATGCATTTTTTTTATTTCCAAGTTGAGTTATTTTTGTATAGTGACACATCTTTAAGTGCACACTGACTTAAAAAGTCTGTTCTCTAAACAATATTGTGTATCTTTTTGTGTACTAGGTCCTGTTGCTGGTCAAAGAAAGTCTACAAAGAAATGCTACAGTATAAATTAACAGTTTATGGAAATGTTCCTTTGAACTTTGTGTGAACAATTCAAGGATAGTTCTTAAATGATTGTCCCACGGTGCACGAAGCTCCATAAAAAAGCTCGTTGTGGAACTTTAGCTGACCACAGTCCCAGACCTTAACCCCATCCAGCATCGTTGAACTGAAACACCAATTCATAATTTAAACAGGCTCAACCATTAGTGGTTGACGAACATATAGTGTACTCGCATGTTTACAGGGACTTATGGCCAACGTAGACTGAGCTGAATAATCAGCTTCTACATGTGACGACAGGATGTTATGTTGATGTGAAGGACTTCCTTTGTGAAGCAGCGGGTACCAGTGACTGCTTGGAACAAAGTCAGTTTGTTAGCGTGATTATTAGCAACTGATGCAGAATTGATTTTATTTGTAGGCTTAAAAAGTGTCAAACATGCAAACTGCAAAGTGTCACTTCCCTCACAAGTTACCTGTTATTTAACCAGCAGTGCCACACTGAAGCAATGTAGATTAGCCTGGTCTGATACGTATGTGTCCAGTGTGTGTGTGGTAGATATGACAGTCTCTAATGATGTATACCATGAGGTGTAAAATATGTAAGTAGGTCAAAAAATGAATATGACCTATAATCTGTGATTCTATTATTATTCTGTTATTTACATATTTCACTGAGTTGTTAAATCTCTCTTCAGACACCAGGCTGCTGGAAGGTCACCCTGATGTTTGAGCTCTGAGGAGCCTCAGCCTGCTTCAGCGGTTCTCTGCTGAGCAGGAAGGCTTGTTTGTTTGTTGCTTACCATGTCTTGCCAAAGTATTTAAGATATTATATTTTATACTATTTTATATCATTTCCTTGTGCCAGTAATCTACTCCACAGCTGCATATGTATCCTATGCTGTTGGAAAGGCTGTTTAAAGGTCTGTTTGATTTGCACATTAACCTTAACACACAGTCTAATCACAATCAAGCCCATTTATGTAAATTAAACTTTGCACTGAAGTAAAGTGGGCCTTTAATCTGCATGAACAAGCACAGTGCATAACTACACTGAAACTACCAAAGGCTTTCGTGGACATGGATTTTCAGTGGAACCAATTATGCTACTGATTCAAATGGTTTTTCATGATATGAATTGTGTCCAATTTGAATATACTGTATATGGGCTATGAGTTTTCTTCAAATTTGTTTACAGAGAAAGATCATTTCTGTCGTTTACAGATAGGACTCAACCTCTACTGTCATGTTGTGGTGGATATCTGTACTGATATAATCCAATCTATGTGCTGTAGATGTGAGTCAGAGTATTATGTGATTGAAATGTGAAATAAAACTGAGGAACATGCTGTCGACACAGTGATCATTTATTCAGCAGAGAAAATGTGACATCAGGAACAGTGATGCTGTCTGTCTTTACTGTCTTTAGAAAATACATTACATGAACACACAAAATGTTATTTGTGATTCCCAAAATACTTCTGTTTCATAGAGTGTTTGCCTTCCTTCCATTAATGAAAATATAAGACAAAACATAACCTCAAAATATATTTCATTCAATGCAAAAAGCAACAATTTCAAATCATAGATTTTACTGTCAGGCCCTCAGAACCAAAGAGTTCAGGACTTCTTTCTATATGCAACATTATCTTCAGCAGTCACACAGATTGGATAGCTATATAAAGGCCTGAGGTAAGTTGTAAGACCCTTATCTTGGGACCCCTCTACAATGAGGGGGCCACAAGAGTGTAAGAATACAGGTTTTACCATACGGCTCCTTTTATTTCAGTTCAGAATGTGTTCAACTTACTGTCAAACTGGGAACCTGGACCTTTCAGGCCCTTTCTGGACAGGGAGTCTGTGTGTAACTGCTGCCTTCATGGATGATAATCCAGTCATGCAACCTCCAGTGAGTTCATCCAGCTACATTTCCTCTCATGACCACTAGACAGAACTGGACCTCTTCAATGTACTAACTATTTATAATAAGTGGACTTATTTTGACTAGATATGACAAAAAGTAGTTCTGATTAAAAAAAAGTATCAGTTATGAATCCATTATCATATTTAGAAAGTCATTAATAAACATTAAATATGTAACAAGCCCTGTTGTGCCGTTCTATATGTGGCAGTCGTAATTATGCAGGTGATGTCACTTAAAGTCAGTAAAGTTTATTTATTGCCAGGGTGAGTGTCAAATCCCCTCAGGACCTATTTTATCATCTGAGGCATTGCTGGAACAATTCTTCCTGCAGTCTCGCCAAAGCCACCAGTGGATCCTCTTTGACAGGAAGTTCATGCTGCGAGGACATTTTGGACATGTAGCCTTGATCGGATCCACTGCTTGGACCCTTTCCACTGGACTCCAGATCCTCGTGCTGCTCCAGCTCCACAGACGGGAAGTGGCTGATTTTAGAAGGGGGGAAATATTCACCCTGCATGGGTGCACATGAGGGTTGTGCAGAGCTAGGATCCAGTGTGCTCTGTAGGGCAGAGCTACACAGATGTGAGTGAGTAGACAGTTGGCTCATAGGCAACAGTGAGTCCTCCTCATTATCCTCAGTGGGAATTTGACCCAAGGGTTCTTTCTCAGGGGAGAGCCAGTCCTGCCTCAGGGACGGTGGCTCGATCAAAACGGGTTCAACTACATAAACAGACTCTGAATTGGGACTTTGAGGGAGCAAGTCACCTGTTAACACTGGGTCCAGGTTTGATGGATAATCATATTTCCACTCATGGTTCACTGGTGTAATTTCTACCACTGCAGACAGCTGGTGGTCTAGGTTCACTTCAGGCGTAAGGACATGAACACTGTCGCCATATTCAGCAACTTCTACCTTGTGGATGTAGACAGGAAGGCCATGTTTGATTAGAGGAACACACTCTAGGACTGGAGGGATCTGCTCAGTGAGCAGGCTGTCCTCAGTCATGACCTCCTCCTCACTGTTCACACACTGCTTTTCAAACCAGTCTGGATTTTCCAGCTGGTAAGCCTGGAAGGCTTCAATGGCATCCTTCAAGGCTTTACCTGAGGGACAGTTGAAGTATTCTTCCCCACCAATGCCTTTAATATGCTTGACCTGACCAGGCTGATACTTTTCAATGTCTGCAATGCGAAAGTACAACTCTTCAAAATGCTTCATCAGCTTGTATTTGACTGCAATGTCAAAAACCGATGGCACGTCTTGTTCACCACTGATGTCATCAAAATAAGCCACCATGTACTTGCCCAGCATACCTGCCCGGTGCATGTCTGGCAGAAAAAGGTTAAGAAAGGGGGTGAGCATGTCATCTGTGGGGGAGAGAAGGTCCTCCCTCAGTGTCACCTGACCTTGACCGCACATGGCCCTCCATTTTGCTTGGACTCCTCGTGAGCACAGCACCAGGATTTTATCAGATGGATTTTTGAGCTGCTGCTTTTGCCACTCAAGCCAGCGGACACGACCCACCATGCCAACTGAGGTTGAGTCTAGCAAATCTACCAGCACCTTGGTGCCACACTTGGCCCGGAGGAAGGCACAGAGCTTCAGCACTATGTCCCTGTAGAGGGGGTGGTCCTGGGAGTAGATGACCAGAACTGTAGGATGTTGTTCGGGCTTCTGCTGCTGTGCAATCGTAACCCCCAACTCCTCTGGCACTTTTTTATTGCCTGAAAGTGGTCAAGAGCATAGAGACAAATCAATGTTCACGTTTCCTGATGAAATGAGAAGAATGTTTTTAAGTTGAAGTCAGAGTGAACTAGAAATGCATTATATTTGTGACTAACCTGGCTTCCTGCAGATGACACATATAGTAACTGCTGCCACTACACAGAGGAGCACCACTCCACACGCAGCAGATGTGTATGTGTACGGAAACATTTCTGGGGGAGGTGGTGGTGTCACTGAGAAACAGGACACAGTTCAGATTAGCAGTGTGACAGTTCACATTACTCCATTAAATAGTCACTGAGGATCTATTTAAACCGTGCTAGTGGCAAAACTGGATTAACTGGTAGGAATGTTTGCACACATGCTCATGGTTGGCTTCAGAGCCATTTATTTTGAATTTGGTCTTAATTTTTTACCAGCAGGTCAAAGCTTTTACTTTCATTTTAATACGTGTCACCAAACATATGTTGAATCGTGGCATCTAATCCCGGCTGTTATTTAGTCTGAAGATAAACTGACAATTTTGTTATATGTTCACATCTAGACTAATTATAGCCTAATAAATAAGTTACATTTACAAATACAATTATTTTGTGATGTGTTGTATGTACACAATGCCCAAACTACATAAAAACTGAAATATATGTACCTGTAAAACAGGAACATATAGGAAAGTGTATTAGAAACCAAAGAACACAGGATATAGAAACAACACTGTAGTCCATTGACAAGCAGTTAAACAGCCTGTGTAAAGTAAATAGTTGCTGTACATTCTGTATTAAACACATGAAGCTTGAAATAATAGGAGGCAGTGAGATGGACTTTACTGGAGTATTTCCAATTTAATATCACTTCTACTTATACCCCACTATAAATTTGAATAAAATATTGTACGTACTTACAGTCCTAGTTACTAGTTTCCTTTGCAGCTTTAGATTCTTCATTATAAATGTTACTTTTCTATTATTTATATTATATATATTATAAATGTTGCTTAGCCCCACATTTACCCTTTAAAGGTGGAGCCTTTAAACCTTTAGAAAACCCTTTACAATGATGGTAGCTAAGGTCAGGCTTAGGTAGCTACCCATACATGCTGTAGCTGGCTAAATCCAGTGTAACAGAAGGTTACAGTACTTTTTTTTTTACACTATTTACATTATATTTGGCATTTTGACTCCTCCACAGACACACATCTGAAGCAGTAAAGGGTTCTAAGTAACAATGTACTGTGATCACAAAATACAATATTCAACATACCAGGGCAAATATCCCGAATTTTTCTTTGGCGGACGCAGTCCTGTCCACATTGTTTGAAAAGAGGTTTGATCTGTAGTAAAAATTCAAGTGCTGTTAACTCAAACAAACATTAAACATTAAAGTTAAATGTAACCATGCAGAGACACTGGCAGCTGAAAACACTAACAATACATATGCAAAACATTAACATGACTCTATAAAACAGACTTGAAAAGATTTACCTCAACTGCAAAGTTGCAGCAGTACCTTGGCCAATTGTCAAGATTGAATGTTACATTCAGGGTCGTCTGATTGGCCTGCAGATGAGACAAGTTTTCAATGTGTATATTTTAATCATAGAGGCACAGTATTTACGTAGAGAAGTACAGGAGAAACAGAGGGTACTGAACACAGATAATATCATTTGTACTTTCCAACTAGTTCACACATTCAAGCTGCACACAGAAAAGATGAATTCTGGGCGGCTGTGGATCAGGAGGTAGAGCAGTCGTCCACCAGTTGTGGGGTTGGTGTCTCCTCCTGTCATATATTGAGGTGTCATTGGGCAAGACACTGAACTGTCAGGTCAAATGCATGGCAGCTAAGCTATCAGTGTATGTGTGTGTGTGTTTGTGAATTTACTAATAAAGTGTAACACTCTAACTAACAGAACCCCAATACAATTTAAGAGCACCATTACCTAAACCTACGAAATGATTATGTGCAACTGTTAGTAACCCAGTCTGCTTTTCATACAGGACTGCAGCAGGTTTACGCAGTAGGTAATAACTCTGCTTAGCCTCATTCTGACTTTTCTAACAGTTAAGTGTGTAACAGTACGTACAGTACACAGATAGTATGTAAAGTCTGTGTACTATAAATACTGTACATACTGTATGTCATGTAAAATAAAGGCTGATGTTGACGCCCCACTCTCACTGAACTGCAGCATTACTTTAAAGTTTAGATCAAGTCTAGGGAACACGTGAGCAGAGACTCTGCAGTGGAACACTGGAACTGTGCAGGAGATGATATGAGTAAGAGTTTTCCGCACTGAAAACAAAAACTGGGGTAAAAACTAGGCTAAGGTACCAAACAGAGGCTGTTGTGATGAGCACCTACAGTAATGTTCTGGGTCAAATCACTGAAAAGGAAACTGCATTCATCTTTTGTGTATGACAACCTATTGCACAATTATTCTTCAAATAAAAAAGCACTCGAATGTCATAATGATGTCTCTTACCTTGTATGTACGGGTTGAAAGTTGGGTAGTAGAGCAGCTAACGACAACTATATACTCATCACACAGTCTGTCAGGACTGAAGCTGACAGCCAGTTCTGATCTTCCCCTGACTACAGTGGTCTGAGTTACACTGATGTTAGGATGCCACAGACTCCCTACACCACACCGACAAGACAACACATTAGACATGTTTTATAAATGATATATGACATATGAATTATTGTTACTGGACTTAAAAAAATGCACTGACTCACCTCTCTCTATGCAAAACTGGGTCATCTTCATTTTGGGATCTTGACAATCTGGGTACAATAAAATCAAGAACCACAATTAAGTTTTACATGAGTATATGTCCATATTCATACAGTAGGGCGTGACCACCTGAAGCCATTATCCATATTGCTTATTCTGATAAGGTTTGTGTGGCTGCTGGTCACTGTGGACACCATGGATGGGTCACCCGTCTATAGCCAACCAAACATATGCAGTATTCACATATACACTTGAGACGATGTGTGAAGAATCATGTCCAGATATTGTTCACAGTTGTTCTTTCAGACATGTAGCGCACAGTGTGAGGTTAGTCATATTATTATCACATTGGTCAGCACATTAGTCAGACATATTATCACATTGAGAGAGCATGTGCTCTCACTGTTCCATGGAACAAAGTTTAATTATCCAGTGAAATATTAAACTTGACTCTTCCTTCTTACAGAGTAAATACAGGCCCTTTGTTTTTACATATTCTGTAAAAATATGTTGCTGTCATAAAGAAGTCAACCAGATCTTATGAAGATGCAGCTGATCTGGGACCCTCACCATCAACTAGTTGAGCCACATAAATCACAGTGTTCAGTACACAATGTACCATGGTGATGGTACATAATGAAGTAAAACTGAAGTCCCCTATAACCCAACAGACCAGAAAGACACACCCTTTCAGACAGTTAAGTTTCAGTTTCCTTTTGTCAATCCGTTTGATTTGGACTCACCAGGAACGGTGACATCAGCGCTGACATCATAGCTGCTGTGGTACAGCTCTGGTTTGGGAATGTTGAAGAGAGAGACATGGTATTTCTGACCAGGGTCCAACACCACCATGTCAGCTGAGAATGACCACTGAAAGCACAACATAATAGTCTGTCAGGGAATGAACCAGGAAAGTATATTTTCAGAGGAGAACCTGATGATCTCAGTTCAGTTTGATATTCATATACAACCTATAACACTATGAAATGTAAATATAAATGAAAAGCAACAGTTTGAAAGAACATTCTACAAAGTGAGGGAACCAAAAAAGTTTAATCAGACAGGCTAAAAAACAATAATAAGACATAAACTAGACAGTGGTGTGACAACAACAACAAAGTAATAACTTCGAGCCACCCACCTTTTCATTTAATGGATTTTTCATCGTGAGCACATCTTTGAATGAATATCGAACACACAGGTTCTGATTGGTGGACGTCATCAGAACATGAAGCTCTGTGGCATTCAGCCATGAAATACTGCCTAGGGAGACAAACAGCAGAGGTCACTTCCTGTTTTACAGCCTGTTTTACAGCTCCCTTCTAACTAAATGTAGCTTCATTACACATTGGTTGTTATCATTGTTTACCTGCTGGTCCAGTCTGTCTGTCCCTGTACTGCCATTACTGCTGTGCCACTTCCTCAGTGTGCTACCATATTGTCAGGGTTATTCTTACAAAAACTGGACAAACCTCACAGGTCCAGCAATTATATTAGTAAAGATATTTATTACTTGTGCAAGGAAGCAAGTCAACATGAATATACCATTTACAGTTCAATGCTGAGGTTGCTCGGGGAGGCAGTCTCCCACGAATCCTTTTATACTACAGCAGATGTTTACATTTTGCATATGAAGATACAACCATCCCTTTGTCCTTGGTGTAGGTGGTGGTCCCATCTCCAGTTATCTCCATAAGTTATCCCCCTGACCACAGTTGTGCAGTCCTGTCTCTTGTTGTCCTCATGAGTTAAACCTCCAGCACTTACAAGGTGCATATAACTCTTCTAGACACAGGTCATCTGGGGAATGTCAGGTTATCCCTGCATCTAGCTCTGCTAACACAGTTAATCTAAGGATATAACTCTGTTAGACATTGTTAACCTGTAGAATGTGGGTTTTTACATAACCAGTAAATGTATAATAAGATTTCTCCCATCACATATGTATAACAAACACTCAGCTGTTTCACTGATAATTTCTATATCCATAAAATCTTTTAAGATTTGTGGAATTGTTACTACAGAGTATTATTTCCTTCTATTGTAGAATCTTTGAGGGAACTTTACAAATATTATCTTTACCACTTCATGTAACGTTTAAACATTTAATCTAACATTGACTGGGGCACATGAATGTGAAATTCCAATAAGGGCTAATCATACTGTTTAATCATAACACTATTGTCCTGCATCTTATTGAAATATGAATATAGAGCGATAATCTGATAATATTCTGGGATGACACAACCATGAAAGCAGAGTGACTCACCTTCATCTCGTAACTTCCACTTAGCAACCAGTACAGCGTTCAGGTGTCCTGCCTCATCCTGCCTGGTGTCCACAGACACCTGCAGCTCCACTGGACCAGTGGGAGTAAAACGATGAGAGACCAGCCATCCTTTATCCATACAGTTACCTGTTCACACACACACATACACTGTTATATGTTGTTCTAGGCACATTGATTTATTTGTTACTTATCATTTGATGGCAAACAATTCCGTGTAGAGAATATTCTTTAGACTACTATTTTCAGCAATGAAAGCAGGGTTGCATGATTTTGTGGAAACGTTTGATTTTGAATACTGTATACAATATTGTTGGCATAACAAGGAAAAAAACACAGATGAAAGTTTTTCTCGATTGCTTTGGCTAATTTTTCAAAACAGGATTAATATTTTGTAAACTGTAAGGACAATTGTTACAATAGTTTGATCGTACAACAAAACTTTATTGCATGTTTGCAAATGGTAGTACGTCACCCAGAACATTTGATTTACATTTTTGTATTAGTTGATTGGCCGGTTGTTTTGTTATTGTTTGAGTCATACTGGTCAAGATGCTGTTTCACTGTGTCGGTCATTTTTGTCAGTAACACGTCTGATGTTTCCCTTGCTATGAAAAATCCCCTTTTTTGTCACAGCCATCTCCTGCCAATCACCTATGATCGACACAAGTCATCTGTAGCCAATGGTCATATACTTTCCACCTCCAGGCTGAAAAGAATTCCTCTATTGGATTCAGGAATGGGGAGTATGGTGGAAGGAACTCCATTTTTTTCTATCCTTGGGTAAGCATCAAACCATTCACTAACAGTGTTGGCTCAGTGGAAACTGACATTATCCCACACAATTACATAGTTTGTCAAATGTGGCCTAACTAAATATCTCATCTCTCATGTTTTGGTATTACATCTCTGTAGAGTGCATCTAGGAAGGCCAGGAGAAGTTGGGTGTTGTAGGGGCCAATGTGTGGAATGTGTGTGCTCACATCATTCTCAGAAATGGCAGCAAACATTGTAATATTGACCCCATGTTGAAAGACTTTAATAATAAAATGGATCATTTTGAATGTGATGTCAAAAATGATGAAAGAATGTTTATGAGTTGTGAAGCAATTGACAGTTTCACTAAGAATGAACTAATCAGTTTTGATCACTAAGCTATTTACAAGGGATTTTTGTGCAGGTTCGTAGAAGACTGTATATTACATGTTTATGTTATGTTTTGAAAAATGCTTTTTAAATTTGAGAAGTGAGCCAAATTGAAATGTAATAACAACTGTAAATTTATAGGAAGAAACAGTAGGAATAAATTATGGTTTCTGTTTGACAGACTTGTTTTAGTTGTTTGTTTGTAGGTTGTTGTTTTTTTTTTTAGCACATATAATGCAAGTAATCCAGGGATTGATTAGACAGAACACATTAAATATTTCAGCTGGCTAGAGTTTAGAGCGGCATGTATGACGTATGTTAAAAATGGTCAAAAGTAAAATAAACTGTCAAAAAGACATAATTGCCTTTCACAAACATGTAAAGGGGTACAAAAAGATAGCAAAAGCACTGAATGCTCTAGACACACTGCTGAAAGCATAGTTTGCAAGTTCAAAGTTAATGGAACAGTGGCTCCACTAGCTGGACGGAGCAGAAAAAGGAAGCTGCAAACTATGCTGCAAGGGCAGCAACCAGTTTTCTGAGGAGGCAGGTGGAGAAAAAGTTTGAACAGTTGGGCTCATACTAAACGCTGCATGTTTTAATACCATAACTCAGACATACACGATGCTCTGTGTAGCTTTTGGGGCCTTTGGATCAGATGTATGTTTAGAGGATAAGCTGTTTTGCTTCCTCTGACACTGGGTAAGGAAGTCTAACTGTATTTGCAGCTGGTTTTTGCACTGAATACAGCTTACAGACGTATTCAACTCCATTGCAAATTAGACGTATTGCCCAACTTTACTCCTCGCTTTTCTTCCACTGACCTCTGTGTCTGGGTTTTTTCTGGAGATCTCACAAACAAGCACACTCTGACTGACAGGTCATTTCTTTATTATGGGTGTACTTATTTAATTCCAGCAAACACTGTAATCACACAGGCTGTGACTACTTAAAAGCAGCTGACGTTGAGCCAAAAATTTATATAACAATATTATTACCCTTGAGAACTGAGACCTGTAAAATCTGTAAAAAAAAAAAAAAAACTTTCTAAACTTTGCTGTCATCAGTGTGTGCTCGTGTTCACAGAAAATCTGAGCAATAAGGAAATGATAATAATTGGAATGAATAAAAACATTCACTCACTAGTGATGACATCACACCTCAAACCCTGTGCAATGACAAAAAGGAAAGAAGAGAACAAAAGAATTACAGCATTATTACAACCTCCACACTAATTATGAAAAGTACCCTATAAAGATTAAAAACATCTTAAACACAGAACAAACCCATATGTTATTATGGATTGTGGATGTACAGTGCCTATAAAAAGTATTTAGTCCTTTGGATGTTATACCCTTTTACTGACATTATAAATAAATCGTGGTCAATATAAGTTTTATAAGACAACTACGGCTGAGATTTGTTTTCCAGCAAGACAATGACCTGAAGCATACAGTGAAAGCTACAGAGAAATGGTTTACTGACAACAAGGTGAATGTTCTGGAGTGGCCGAGTCAAAGCCCAATCCCCAGGCAACCTGACAGAGCTTGAGCAGTTTTGCAAAGAAGAATGGCATAAACTTCCAGTGTCCAGATGTGCAAGCCTAACTGAGACCTATCCACACAGACTCCGTGCTGTGATTGCAGCCA
>OMLM01021184.1:36256-66263 GCA_900302695.1 Helostoma temminkii | reverse complement strand
AAAAAATCTCACTCTTTACCAGCTACATGTTCCACATTCCTCACCAGCTTATTTTTATTTCTATCTGTCTGCTGTCTGTTACTGGACTGTAGGTGTTCCAGCGCGTGAACACTGGAGTGATGAGAGCTCTGACCCTGAACCAACAGTAAAGATGCCTCTTCAAATCATTCACTTGATCAGTTTTTAAGTACATAACATGCATAGGATATTAGTCCTGGCTGAAGCGGAGACACTTGTGCTTCTTTGTAAATATACTGCACAACATGACACACGACTGAAGTACATGAAATGAACAGCAGCAGTTTTTGCCTTCTGCATCTTATGTGTAAATCTGTTGTGCGTGGGTATGTTATATGAGTCCTGAGCCAGAAAGGTAGACTCTTCCACATAACAATGGAAACTATTACATAAAGAAGCAATTACAGAATCCAAATACAGCTTTTGCTGAGACATAAATCTTCTCAGAGATTGCTAAGCTTTACTTCTCCACTTTTCGTGACATGTTGAAATTTTATTTCCCAAAAATGATAGATTATAACATCAAACTGAGTGTTCTTAAAATGTCAGTGTGTGTGTTTTAACGAGCAGAGGAGTGACATGTCAGTGCCACAGTGCTAAGCTTTATGTTCCTTCACATCTCTCTTCCTTAAATTTAATTTTCTCCCCTGGTTACAGTGATCTATTCCTATTATGGAGTCATCTTAATCTGACTGCTGTGTCCCACTGTGTGAAAGGCATTAACGACTGTAGTTACAATGGAGGATATGAATCCTGAACAGAGTTCTATCACTTTGACTTTTCCATCGTAACATTTACACATTGTAGATGTGTCACCGTTATTGTATGGCAGCTGTAATATCATGCATTCTCTGAGAAGATTACTTTTACCAAATTAAATTATTGTCTTTTTTTATTATTTGACCTCCATAAAATCGGAGATACAAAAAAAAATCATGAAATTAAAAGTTTGAAAGAAAGTTGAGGACACATCAGCCCTGACTTTTTCACTGTTAATCCAGTGGAAATGTTCTGAATCTTATCTAAGTTGAGCAATAAATACAGATCAAGGGGTTTAAATGATGCCGCTTGCTGGGTCAGGAATCGTTTTGGGATACATTTCGAACAGGTGCACTAATGGACAGTAAAACAGAGGCTGCTACAATAAGCTGTAAATCCTTGAAGGGCATTTAGTCTGTAAGTGCAGGGTAATGGTTCAAAGGGAGAAAGTAATGAGGCACTGCAGCAGGAAGCTGTACAAGCTGTCCAAACACTCAATTCTCTGAGTGAAAGAGATAAACACAGACATTTTATTTTGTATGAAAAACTGCAGGTGATCTAACGGAAAGATTAAAAACAATTATGTTGGAATGAGACTGAAAGCAATCAAGAGGAGGTCTGATGAGGTAGTCAACTCCTTTCTGAAAGGAAACTGAGAACTCAAGTACATCAGAAAACTGGTGGCAAACTACTCGAAGGAAATGTGCAATATGTTCTGAAGCTGTGAATGTGCTCAGTGAGGAAGCTTTGAAGCAAGACAGAAAAAGAAAACATCTGGAGGGTAAATGGAGGCGGATCAGAGTGGAGAGTCAGGCAAGAAAGAAGGACAAGAGATGGACTTGTTGGATCTCTTCTACTTTAGTTATGGTACATGATGGAAAGTTATTTATATTCTCCTAAAGCTTCTAAGCTTTTATTCTCTTAAATCATGAAGCTTAACATGGCTGTGATGAGATATGATCGTGTCTACAGTAGTTGTTCTTGTAACTCTTGATGTTTTAGAGGTGCCAGTTCACCGTTCAGTTCAATTCAGTTTATTAATGCAGCACCAGGTCACAACAAAAATCATCTCGAGGCACAAGAGTGTTTAAGGTTTAAGACCTTACAGAAACTTGAGCAGCACTAGGAGACAGCGGGGAGGAAGAGCTCCTTTTAGCAGAAGAAACCTCCAACACAGCCAGGCTCAGGGAGAGCGGCCATCTTCCTTAACTGGCTGGAGTGAGTGGAAAGTAGAGAAAGAGAAGCACAACTTTTTACTACAGTGATGTAATGTCAGAACTGTACTGTTTCCACCGGTGTCTTCTTTTTTTGAATGTATTGGGTTTATTTTTTGGATCCATGTTAAACAAGAGAACAGCTAATGCCTGATATCGGTCTAAAGCTGGTCCAGAGTTTTTTTCTTAAGTTTTCTTTGAGCACAAATTGGTCTTGATTAACAATAACACACCTTCAAGGCTGTTTAACCCATATGTTACTTTTTCACTGGTATTCATGATTGCAGTTCAGTAAAAATCCTTACAAGCTCCTTACTGCCCCGACCGTCCTGGAGCACTTCCGTTTTAGGATGGTGTATTTCCAGCATTTTGAATTTGTACATGCTTTCGCGTTTGCTGTGTTTTGCAATTTGTAGCGCGTTTCTTTTTTGTTTGTGCTTTAACTTTTGTTTTCATTTTGTGATTTGGGGCACGTTTCCTTTTTGTACGTGCTTTCACATTTGAACGTGCTTCGTCTCTGGGGGCCAAGTTTAAGAGAAATGAAAGCAACAAAGAAACCAAAAGAAGATGCAGATGTGTATAAATTGTGCTGATGCCTTAAAACAAGTGCAAAAAAATGAAATTAGTTTGTGTCTGGAACATTACTCAGCAAAGCAGTTGTTGGCACTGATCAACGGATCAAAGGTTTTCACTTACAAGGTGCTAGGTCAGGTTTTCTTGGCAGATACTGCTACTCCCAGAAAGCTGAGGATGCGCCACTTCTCTGACCTCATTTGCCAGGTACTGCTTTAATATTCTGCTTTTTGGAAAATTATCAAGGCCCCAACATAATCAAAGGCAGATGTCATCGTTCTCGGATGGGCCGGAATGGGGAATATGTGGTGTTAAAGGGAGGAGCAAAAAAAACATGATCACAGAGTCAAATGAAGCACTGAAAAAGATTCCACAAGATTAAAGAGGAATTTAAATCAAACATGCTGATTTAAAATGAAACCGACTTTTGCTGAGACTCATGAAAACAATATGCATTTCATTATATTTCCTGCTTCTGCTGGTGGAGAGGAGGTGGAGGATATTAATAAAGCAGAATGCACTGGAAACAGTGTGAAAATGTTCTTCCAACTGGGTCAGTGAAAAAGAACCATCTAACAGTATTATGCTTAATATGCATGTGAATACGTTCGTTGGCAGTTAAGCATATTACTGTGAAGCACTGGTGTGAAAAACATAGCAACGGCTTGGAGGAAACTGCAGGAGGAGATTAAATTGGGTTTTACAGTAGTAAAAGTTACAGTAGTAATTGGATCCTAAGTACAGGGGACAGCATGCAGAAAAATACATGACATACTCATTGGATAAACTGATCCATGATTGATCATTTAGAGAATTTGCCAAAGGTGCAGCTGAACCCAGAGCTACACTTCGTAAAGTCAATTTGACAAATTAAAAGTGAAGTTTAACGTCAGACAGACGGGAAATGATCCAGAAAAAAGGTAAGCACTAAGAGAAATCCCTTTTTCCTTTAGCTGTTGGAAAAAATGTCCCGTTTTATTGAAGATGTCAGATTTTTAAACAACCACACAGGATCCAAGGCCTGGAGGCGGTTTACTAAATGAAACAAATCACTTTAGTGTGATGGCATGTCTCTGCTGGTGCCTAAAATCATAGGTTGAGTTGTTCTGTTATATTAAATTAAACATACTCCAATATTGCTGCTGAACCGAGAGATAAGAGATTAGCCCCAAAAGAAGCAGTCTCATGTAGGTTGGGATGCCAGATAAGAAAAATCTACAATTTTCTCAAATTGGTCACATTAAAAATAAATAATCATTTTAATTTCAAATTATTTTGTGTCATTTATCATGATTTTATGCAGAATATTCTATATTACGTTATTATTATTAATGCTTTCTCAACTTAAATAAAATTCCACTTGTAATAAAGTGAGAAGTGAAAATTACTTTAGGTTCTCAATCTTCAATAATTGTGTTTATATTCACATCAATTATTTCTAAGAGACAACAAAGAGCTGCATAAACTGAGATTAAGATAAATGTAAGTCCACTTCAATTGTGGATGCAGACAAATTAAACTTTACTGATTTAAGATGAAACCAACTTTAGCTGAGAGTCATACAACTTGAAAAACACTATATGCAGTAAATTTCATTATATTTAAAGCTGCTGGTGGAAAACAACGTGGAGCATATTAATTCCATGGGATATGGGAGGGAGGCAGCATCCACTGAAAAGAGTGAGGGAAATTCTTCCATTTGGATTTAAAGTCTGATGGATATTCTATGCAAGTCCCACAATATTGTGAGCCTTGTCATGTCATATGTTAACACTGGAATATTTCTTAATGCAAAATAGTGATATGATTGAAGTTTGACCCCTCGATCAATAATATTAACATTTATGTCCTAACATTGAATAATTTATTAATAATTTTAGTCATCCAGACACCTCTGTGACTGTAGAAAGCTTGGCAGCTGTTTATAGATGCTACCTGGCACTAATTGCACCATTTTTTAATCCATATTGTGCCTGAAATCAGCTACTTATTAGAATTAATGGTTCTAGACTGTATTGGTGTTGTCTGTGGCACACTGCCTTGGGATTGGGATTGATCTGTGCTTTTCAGTTTTAGGTCAATAGCCCCTTGGGTCTGGTTACCAACAGCAACAGATAAGCAAGCAGGATTTAGACAGCAGCACCGACTAAATAAATGCACTTAGTGAAGCACGTGTTATAATAGTATGATCTTCAGTTCGTGTAATAGCACTTTGCCGACCAGAAAAAGTGGTTAAAGAAGCTGTTTTCTGATCTTTTACCTCCAGAGTCAATAATGGAGATAAAGTGGGGAGGAAAAGGTAGGAACACATTTCTGCAAGAGCCGTCTTCTACTTCATGAGACTGGTCTTTAGCCACTGACTTTACTAGAGAGGGAGGCATTAAAGGAGCTGCCAGACATGATCCTGTGCCTTCAACTCCTCACATTGTGATTGCACTGCAGTGTTCCTGACAGTTAAAGCCTGATCACAGGACTCTCACTCTCAGAGCACCCATACTCAGCCTTCAAGAGCTGAAACAGCACTGCATCTGCTGCTGAGCTCCATAGGAAGTATGCCTGTGAAGTGTAAATTAGTGCAGGAGTTCATGCCGGACACATGTCAGACAGGCTGAGATGGAAAAAACAAGGAGGAAAAATAAATGTGAGGCTCCCTGCTGTCACACTGGTGCTGACTTGATAGAGATTTACCATTTAACATCATTTCATGTCACTGTAGAGATGAAAATCATGTTCATGCCTAATGACATGCCAGAGCTCCTTGTTAAAGACACCCATCAGCTGTTTCTTCAAGACTGCTGTACCTATCTTAACTTTGCATAAACACCAGAAACAGATGAAGATCTTCAAGGTAACAAAATCCATCTATTAGCAGGTTAAGGAAGATAGAGATTGCTAATTGTTATAATCATTTTAATACAAAATGTAAAAACACCACAGTGTGGTTTGACTGATCATCCTGTGCAGAAAACTTCTTGGATGAGTGTAGTGATTTGATTGTATCTGCCTCTTACCTGAGGTTTACAACACCTGTGATTTTAGGGAGAGAGCAACTGTGAAAAAAATGTGATGAAGGAAAAAAACTTTTGTTATGATGGCTTTTAACCTTTTCTGTAAAGAGCTTCAGAGAACCTGGACTCAAAAATGCTTAATGAAGGCAGGTGTTAAGCAGGTGAGAGGACCAGAACGGAGAGAACCAGTCTCCTCTTCAGAGCAGGTATGTGTGTCTGGTAATCTAAGAAATTATTAGTCGAGGGTTATGTATGAGTTGGACAGGAGAAACAAAAAAAAGGAAAAAGCTTGAAGGTGAGGTAAAGGTCAATGTGATGTCACTTCCAGGTTGCCTCCAAATTGGCAGCCTCTAGTGTTTGCACCAGACACAATCCCTTGACAGAAAACAAGCAGGGGAGTTCAAGGTCTATCCTTGGAGGAAACAAAGCAAGGGTCAGGTTTTACAAACAGGTTATCAGGCAATCAGGCAGACAGAAAGCAAGAGAGGTTTAACAGAGCTCAAGGTCAGAACACAGTCCAGGTCAAATCGAGAGGAGCAGTGAGAGACAATCAGAGACAGGTTCAGATCAGGCTGAGGAGTTGCAGCTGTGGTAGGTAAGCAGACAATCTGGCAGAGTACATGGAGAGACAGATGTGCTTGTAAAGGACATAAACCAGGGCAGAGTGGACCAGGGAGAGAGTGAGAGGACAAAATGAGTGGATATGAACAAATAAGGAGAGAAAAGAGGAATTCAGCACAGAAACCATGACATTTTTATCTCTGACATCAGGAGAAAGCAAACAGTGTATCTGCCATAATTATTGTTAACTTGGTAATCATTAAATAATTAACTTCACATTTGATAAAAGAGTCCTCTGGTTTATACCTCGGGCTCCACTGCCTGTTTATGCATTTACAAATTAAATGCAATCAAATACACACACGCACACACATGCACACACACACCAGGTTTGAGTCTTGTAAATAGGTCGTATAATTAAATAAAGCCTAGGAGTTCCCATGTGCTGAATTAGTTTCTTTCTAAATTGCCCAACAACCCAAGTAACACCAAATAAAACTGAGCGCCCACTGTGGGTTTACGTCTTCTTATTAAAAGATTTTTACTTTTATCATTGGAAAAATTAAGTCACCTTTTGAGTAACATGCAGGAGAAGATGGTGTGGAATTATTTGTGCCTTAGTAAAAGAGCACCATGGTCATGTGGGGCAGTCAGCCAGTGTGTGTTTCCAGAGAAAAGCATTTTACCACAGTGACCTTGTAATACACAGTGACATCTGGTATACACTCTTAGATCTTACCCATGCAGGAGAAAACCATCTGCTGAGAGACTGAATAATCTACTGCTGTCGAGAGATTCAAGGAAACGGGATGAGTGTATTAACTGGTTCTGTATTTCATGCCTGTGATTGTCTTTTTTCAATCATAAATAAGTTTAAATTTTATTTTGAACACAAATTAATTTTATTTTTGTCTTTTGCATTCACTCATGGTCATTTTGGTCAAGTTTTAATCTGCCCAAACAGAAATAAAGTTTTTTCTCTCTGTCAGTTTATAAACTGACAAATGAGATCGAATCAACAGAGGAAATTTCCTTCCCTAAAACTTTTTTGCAGGATGTGAGACAAGTGAACCAGAGAGAAAACAACTAATTAATACATTAATAATTACAGGTTAGAAGAACAAATGGGCACCTCCCAGGACACTGTTCCAAGAAAGACTAATTGAATAATAAGATAATTATAGCCAGGAAAAGCAGTGGACAGAAGGCAGTAGGCATCTATTTCACACTGACAGCTATAACAAAGTTATTGTTCTCACTGTAAAATAAGTTTAACAGATAAGAAGAAAATCAATTTGATTTGAAGCCCTGAGCTTGTCTTCTCAGGCAGCTCATCTTACCCACATTCTGACTAATAAAAATGTCATACATTTCTTTACTCGTCAGATAATTGAGAAGAACAAATGGGTTTACATATAAATCTGTCAAATCTCGTCAAATATCCTGTTAATGTTAAATACAGACATCACACTACATATTGCTCCTCACTTCAGTCTTCAGCACAAACTCCCTGTCAGTGAGTTTGGCACAGAGCAGCTACTTCACAGTTTGCTGCTGCAGTGAACTCTGTTTCATGTCACGGCGCCTGCAGCACACACTGAGGGGAAAGTCATAAATATGGGTTTCTGCAGACATGCTGCTCCTTTAGTCTGCATAGAGAGCTGCTGTCTGCACCACAGACGTGTCTTCATTTGTGAATGGAGAGTGCATTACTGTTTTGAAATTTCAGCCACAGGCAGATAATACAACAAACAGCAGGTTGATTGTTAGAATAACTTCTAAAGAATATACATATTGTTTACTACACAATCAGCTTAAAAGTTTCCTTTTTAATAGAGGTTATAATCAGAAATGGCTCAGGTGTTTCTGAACTTCTTTTTCTCTCTACTGTCTCTTAGTGCTGCTCAAGTGGGACTTGTTGGGATTTGTATATAACATGGTATAGTTGTATTGTGTTATTTGACATTATATTCTATTATATTCTCCCTACGATAGTTCACCCCATTCCTCCAGCAGATTCTCTCAAGCGTTTTCAGATTGGATGGGAAGCATCTGATTTGTCATCCTCAGGTCTCTCCATAGCATTTCAAGTCTGCGCTACAGGTTATTGTTGTGCTACAAGGTGTCCCAGTCTCGGGCTGGATGCACTCTAAGGCCTCTCTGTATTCACAATCATTTCCTCAGTTCTGTGCAGCATCAGGAGACAAACAACAGACAAAGCACTTTGAGTTCTGCCCCAGAGAGTCCAATTTTCATCACATAATAGGAAAGAATCTTTTTCCTCATCCTCTCAGAGCCATTTAAATTTCATTTTACAAACTGAAAGTGGGCTGTCATCCGCCTTTTACTCAAAGTGGTTTCCATCTAGCCAGTCTATGATAAAGTCCTGATTGGTGGAGCGCTGCTGAGATGGCCGTCCTTCCATCCTGATATTTTATTATCCTCGACAGAAGAGTCCGTTGGTGTGACTGTTGGGTTTTTGGTCACTTCTCTGAATAATCAGTTTGACAACTAATACTTTGAGAAGCCCTGCTAGTTCCAGATGTACCTATTTCACTATTACTAAAGCCACTACACTCCTAGGACTCAAAGCTTTAGATATAGTTTCAGAACTTTGAGCCATGAAATCCAAAAAAACATCTGTAAGATCAGGGCAGTTTTTGTCCTGACATGCAGCAAGAATTGTGGGATCATGCTGTATATTCATAAGACGTGCCTTTTGTCAACTATCAAGCAATTTGAAATACATTTTTGGATTTTGCACATTAGGGTTAACTGAATATGGATTGTACTTGAGAAACTAACTCAAATGTCATGTTTGCATTGTGTCATGTGGTTCATGAGCACACATTTCAAATATACTTGCATTATTCAGAAACCCTTGAAGTTGCTCTGTGAGCTGGAAGAACTGACTAAACCTAACAAGGAGTCAAACAGACAAAGATGCAAGCTGAGGCTAGTGGATGTAGCAAACAGCTACTATCTCTGTACCAGTCCGGAGACGATGCAGAGGTTCAGACTGCAGGGTAAGTGATCAAGATATTCAATTATCACAATTTAAAAAAAAAAAAAAAAAAAAAAAAAAAAAAAAAACTATTTATGGCACCAGTTTAAACTATAAAACCAAGCTATGGTGGCATACATGTGATAAATCATATATCATTTTAGAAAAAAAAATATTAAAACTGATTTACTTACTTCTTGTGTCTCTAAATCCTCCATCTTTTCTGATTAGATCTCTGGACCCCTCTGTTCATGCAGTTAGCTTCAGAAGATTATCTTAAAGATAGCTGATTTAGAATGACATTTGAAGAAGATTTAACTTGAAAAACAAAAGAAAACACATGAGCACTTATGGTGGTATTTGGTTGTACTCTTATGTTTGTGTTGAGAGGCCTGTACCAAGACTAATTTCATTTCCTATTCAGCACAATACTGCAGTAACTAAAATGACAGTGTTTTATTCAGTGTAGAGTGCTGTGGTGTAGTAGTGTTTGGTTGAAATGACACCCCGCAGACTCTTCTCCCCTGGAAGCTGCTCATCTCTGACCTAGCCAAGGAAACACAATGGGACTGCCAGATTTCCTCTCTGTGGGGAAACAAGCACTGAGGTCTGTTTAATCCTTTTGATAACTGCCAGAGATGCACTTATCCACTTGAGAACACTGCAACACATCTGTCATTCAACAAACAATTTAAACTGGCACATGTGAAAGTGAAGCTGAACTTTGACTTGCTTTGTTTTGTGACAGACTGTTCTATTCTCCTCCCTTCGGAGTCTTGTTTTCACTCAGGCTTGTTATTAATCATTAAAATTCAAATTGCATTTGAAATGAATAAGTTAACAGTGGTTGAAGACAATTTCGGCAACTACTTCAAAAATGTTAATTTTAATAGCACTGAGCCCTCAGCTCTCCTCTTCAGACCCTTGGCATCAAGCAGTTTGAGTTTTTGCTGAACAACATCTCGCTAAAGCAGCAGAGCGGCTCTGGAGACTGAAATAAATTATCTGAGTTAGACCTCACTAGAAACTGACTTTCATTTATCGCTACACCATGTGTGTTTTTTTTTTACCACAACTACTTATTTGCATTTCACCTGGACAACAGAGAGTCAGTGTCCACTCTGACAGTTTAACAATATGTAACTAAGTCACTTCCATTTAAGTTCTACAGTGTGTTTTGTCGTTATTATTGTCTATACTGTGTGTTATTCTTGTACTGTGTTTTGTGTATTGTTGGTTACTTGTTACTTAAATGTTTTCTGTGTAATGGCTGCTGCAACACCAAAACTTCCCCTTGGGGATCAATAAAGTATAAAATAAATGACTTCAACTGTGATCTTTCTGTTGCTTTTGTCACATTGTGCACTGTGTGTTGTAGTTTTTCATGATAAATCAAACTACACAAACTACCAGTCAAATGTTTATTATTTATAGTTTATTATAATATTGTACATTAATACTGAAGACACCCGCACTATGAAAGAATTCCAATATGGGAGTGTGCAGTAAACAAAAAAGTGCATGTTTTATAATTTTGATTTACTAAGTTTTGTGTCGATGACTCTCTGCATTCTGTCATTCAGCCTCAATAAAGGAGTTCCCAGAGGTTTTCCAACAGGACAATGACCAAAAAGACTAGGTACAAACCTGATAAGATGGCACATCACTGCAAAATGCTGTGGTACTCATGCTGTTTCAGTGTGCCCTCAGTTCTGACTAAGTCACCAACAGTCACCAGCAAAGCACCCCCACACCATCCCACCTCCTCCCTCATGCTTTACAAACTCCTTTTCCACCAAACTGGTTTCAGGGCCAGTTCAGAGCTGGTGGTTAATTTCCTGGCCAGGAAACTTGGCAGGTTCCAACCTGGCACCAGCTCTTTGCTGGACTTGATCAGAAACAATTGTGTCAAGAAGTGGACCAACATTACCAACAAGATCAAATGAAGCTTTGTTCTAAATATAAAAATCAGTGTATCATTTATTAGATTAGTTTAACAGCGAGACAGTCTGAACTGAAACTCATTCCAGGCGACTACCTCATGAATCTGATGAGAGAATACCATGAGTGTGCCAAAGCTAAATGTCGCTACTTTTAGGTCATCTAAAATATATTAAAACATAGTCTAGGTTATTCTAGACATTAGACTTATTTTAGACCTGACAATGTTTTAATTAATAAAGATAAACCACTAAAAGAAAAGGTGTGTCCAAACTTCACCAACAGTGGCCATAATCTGTTGTTCACTCACTGACATTAAATAATGGGCAATCACATCTTTATTTTCATAGCACAGAATAAATATGGTTTGTCCTGTATTGACCAATTCTTCATTTGTCACAGTCATTACTGTAACAGGGACAATCAATCAATATGCTTTTATGGCACAGTTAGAGGAGTGACAGCTTCATTTACTGACAGCACAACATTAACACTAATAATTATAAAACCTGCATGTGTGTAGATGGTAGACATGTCATCCATTACAAATGTTAATTGTGGTGCCATTCAGTGAGTGAGATGCTGTTTGTCATTTTTCTTTAAGCATCCTTCTCTCTCCCTCTGACACACACACACACACACACACACACACACACACACACACACACACACACACAGTCCTGATGAATGTATGGCACATCTAATAAAAAATATTTAAAAAAAAAAAAAAGTATGATGTGTGATTTGAGTGGATGTGTGTGCGATGTGACAATGCTGCTGTGTACAGCTCAGCTGTGTGCTTCCCACACAGAAACACACCAACACATGTACAGTATATGATTATTGTTGTTACACAGTGTATGCACGGTTACATTTCACCAGCCAGTCAAACTGTTTTTACATTTGAAGGACCACGTTGTCTCAAATGTTCAAGATTCAAAAAAACTTTAAAAATCCCAGAGGGAAGTTGTTTTGCCTTTTACAGCCCAATAAATAATAGTTATGATGATGGTGTCAGTCCCCCACCCCCTTACAGCAGGAGGTTTCTGAGTGTGTTTATTGTCCAAATAGACTCCCAGGTATTTGTGCTCTGATGCAACCTCCACCTGCTCCCTGTGTATAGAGAGGAGAGACAGGGCTCCTGGATTTTCTGAAATTCACTTCCAGTTCTATCAGTTCTAGTTTCTCACAAAACACATGTCCACCACTGTCTGCTACTCTGTGTCTTCACTCTGAGTACATCCGACAACAGCAGAGTCATCAGAGAACTCCTGAAGGTGTCCAGGCTCTGAGTGTTACCTGTCATCTCAGGTGTGGGGTGGGGAGGAAGGGAAACAGGACTGTCCCCTATGGAACAGCTGTTTTGCAGACCACAGTTCCGCAGGCAGACGTTCTAGCAGCGGTTGATAAAGTAGGTAGTAGTTTTTTTACCTGTATATTTTTCTCACCAAGAAGTGCAGGCTGAACAATGCTGAATGCACTTGAGAAATCTAAGAACATGATCCTCACTGTACCTACAGACTGGACCTGGTGGACGTAGGTGTGGTGGAGCAGATGAGTCATGGCGTCATTCACTCCAATTTCAGACTGGTAGGTAAACTGGAGGGAGTCAAGTGAGTGTTTAATCCTGGGGTCCCTCCAGCCTCGGTTCAGTCTTTCAAAAATCTTTATGATGTGCGATGTCAAAGCCACTGGTGCCTGTGACTTCTGTATCTGCACAATGCATACATTTTCTCCAAAGGAACCCTCCTCAGATAACTCTCCCCCAGATACAGGCTTAGGCTGAAGGTGCGTCAGAGAATACAGCTGGCGGGCAGTGGTTTTCAACACCCTTAGGTGAACCCTGCAGCATTTGTGGGGTGAAGACTATTCCTCACCTAATCTGCTGAGATAGACATAAGGTGGTGGCCAGGTTGTGGGGGGGAGTGACTGTGGAGCCAGTAGTGAAGTTGCTTGGGGGTGGATCTGAGGCACAGCTGGAAGTCCACCAAAGAATCACTAAACTAACTGATGTGATCCACAGTCCCCTCAGTCACCTGCCCGCTGGTCTTTTAGCCAGTGTTTTTCCTCACGGCCTTGCACACCTCCCTGGTTATTCTGGCAAAGGTATTATTCCAGGTCCCTCCTGTAGGCGTCTCTTCCCTCCATGATCCTGACAGACTGCAGTCTCTGAACCCCCTTCACTGCCTCCCTGTCACCTAACCTGAATGCCTCCCCATTCAGAATAGCTTTGATGTCACTTGAGCATTAGCATACATCAGGACCAGTGCCCTCTCCACCCTCACAAAATGTGGTAAAAGTGGTTCTGTATTTAGGTGACATGATTAAAGTTCTGGCTTTTTCCAACAAATGTGTTGGTGTTTTTCCTCACAATTTAGCTGTTAATTACAAGTTACAACATTTCCAAGATATTTCCTTATAAGATAAGTGAAGAGAGAAAGTAGTTAGTTCCCAGCTAAAACAGGTCATTGTAATAAAGTTTAGAAATTAAACAATGTCATTTTGCTGACATTTACGCTGCAGATTGAGTTGCATGTAGTTTTGACCTTTGTCAAGCGGATGATGATCCACAAATAAAACAGTCATGCTCTATATCATTCCCACCCTCTTTTTTTTTTTTTAATCTACTCAAAGATTGAATTAAAATTAAATATTTTCCTTTGACTGAGGGTGGTCCCAGTGGACTGAAATATTTACATGACATGTTTTCCTAGCTCTTCCTTTAAAATTTGAACATAACAAGTAAGTAGTAAATGTGATATAAGTGATAAACAGCAAACTAATGACAGTTTCAAGGAAATTAGATGGAAAAAGCAGCCAGTCAAATAAAGCACCGGAACATCTGCTTATTATTTGAAAAATACATCAGTAGGTGAGTACAACATGGTCCCCAGTTTCCCCAGAGACAGTGACAGATTGGCTGTTTACTGCAAACCACAGCTCTGAGCTTCAATCCTCCCTGGTGTTGACCTCTTCCTCACTTCACCTCACTACCTGATGATCCGTTGCCAGACCTCACTGCTTGCATGCCTGATTTTCACAGTAAGCTCATTAGTACTGGTCTTATCAAATCTTGTCTGTTGTGAGAGTCTGAAACTCAAATCCTGTTAATACTCGTTATACTTGCTTAACCCCCAAAAAGGTGTGAAGGACAATTTAAATCTCATTGTGACAATCTGTTTGGTCTGACTAACAAGATACAAAGTAATAAAAAGGCATTTTAAAAGTTGGAAAAAGAGTTGCTTCCAGTTGGTGAAAAGAACAAAACTGTAATTATTGGTTAAAACTGCAATAAAAAGTCTATATGGAAACATCATAAAGAAACAGCAGAAGGTTTTTCTGTCTCCTCTGCTTCCATCCAGATTAAATTAACACAATTTCTCATCATTAGCTCATCCTCTTTTTCCTTTAGATCACAGATCATCCCATTAGGGCTTCTGCATCCTTTTCTCATAGCATCAATCTCATTATCTAGTCCATTCCCGCCTCCTCATACTCGTCCCTCTGCGTGTCCATTCTCATTCTGAGCTGAACTGGACATTTAACCTCCTGAAATCTCAAAATAATCCTGGCGACAGAAGGGGGATGGCCAGAGGGAGGGAATGAGGGATAGTGAGAGGTGACGGCAGAAAAAGACATGTAGGATAATGAACAAGAATGAGTGTGAGAGCAAAAGAGAGCAGATGGATAATTAACACTCTCCACACCCAACTCATTATATGTTTAGATTTCCACCACTTTACCTCATTGACTGTATTTTCACAGGGACAGTTCATCTCATCAGCATCTCTGTGCCTCTCAGCTGGGTTGTTTTTAACAATATACTCCCACAGCACTGTTAATCCTGCAGCTCTCAGCTGGATGCTAGAAAACAATTTCCAAAACTGAGGCACAAGAGATCTGCTTCCTTTGCATGAATTGAAATTAAATATTCAGAGTTTCTAATCAAAATAACTAGAAATAACTAGCTGCAGTTTACACCAGTGTCTGTCTGGACTCATATTCTAACCAGTTCATCCATGAGTCCAAGTGGACATTTGTGCCAGATTTGAAAAACGTCCCTCAAGGCGTTCGAGATATCACATTCACCCCATTGGCACAGAGGCATAATGAGAACTGTGTGTAGGTTATCAAGATGGCACTCGAGCAATTTTGTTAATTACATTAAAGCGACTTTGTAGTTTATTACTAAACTGTACATAATCAAGTAACCAGGTAATCAGTCAAGGAGGTAAGCAGCTGATTGAAGTATTGTTTTGGCCACAAGCAGCTACTGAATAGATGCTAAGTGGAGAAATCTCTGTTACAAAGAAGCAAATTGCATGTTCAACAAATCATATTTTAAATAATATGATTTACTTTCCTAAAAGGCTGTGAATACGTGCAGTGCCAGTAAAAAGTATTTACCTTGCTTTATTATTTTTTTTTAAACATTGAATCATGTTCAAGTTACTTTGGCTTTTCGACAAAAAGAAAAAACTAAAACAGCAGTTGCTATATGCACACTCTCAAGGTTGCACAGTTGAACAGAAAGTCACTGAATTAAAATTTGAGTTCAGTTCAGTTTATGTAGATCCAAATCACAAGATCATCTCAAGGCACTTTACATATGTTCAACACCTTACACAGTTATAGAGAGAGAGAGAAAGTCAACAAACTCCTCTTTAGCAGCACTGAGTGACAGTGACAGTGGAGTGGTAAAACTCCATTTACTTATTTTTGAGGACGGTCTACTGTAGGCAGATGACCAGGCTATATAATGTCCCTTTCTAACATAACAGCAAGAATAACCTTAATCTATTTCTCTGAAAGTATAACAAATGAGAACTGATGCTCTGGACTCTGAAACTCATCTGAACATGTTGTATTCAGCTCAGACATGATGCAGTTGCAGTTTCCCTTCACAGAGACAAAACATAATAAAATGCGTCAGATATAAAACAAATAAAGGTCTGAAGCAAAACAGCATGAGAAGAAAGTAAAAGCATCCACAGTAAAACATAAAAGTCACACTAATAAAATGACGCAGACAAAACGGTGCTGCAGTAAAACCTGCTGTAATTCTACCACAGAAAGCTGCAGATATCAAAACTAACTTTCTAAAGAGGGTTAGTTTCTACCTTTCCCTTCATGAAGCCTCCAGCAGTCATTAGTTCCAGTAATCCTGATGTCTTTTAGCCTGAGAATGCATCACTACAATTTGAGCATTCACTTGTGAGGGAAAAGCATTTAATTTTGTGTTTTAAGCAGGATCCAGAAGCAGCCAGACAGACAGCTACTAGGTTTTAACTGATTTATTATAAAACAAAGGATGAAGTAAAGCAGGTAACTGAGTGCACAGATCTGGAACTGTACAGCCAGGAGCAAGTGAGTGAATCTGCACCTGTGAAGGTTCAGGGGAAAACATGGAGGAGTCCAAAACAAGCCAGGATTCAGAAGAAGTCCCAAACTACAATAATCTAAAATTACAAAACCAAAGGAAAAGCTAAATTCAGGTTCAGTATAAAGCAGCACAAACAATAACAGTCCAGGTGTCTGCAACATAACAGCAGGTTGCACTTTGCTGTCAAACTGACAACCAGTGTGTGGAGAAGCAGGGTTTTAAGGTGTGGCTGATTATGATGAGCTGCAGCTGGAGGTGATCAGTGTGACAGGGGAGTAGTGCAGGCTGCCAGGACAAAGCAGGTGACTGAAATTGGGTTGATGAGTGGAGTAAACCAGGGAGAGAGCAAAAACAGGAAATGGTGGTGGAAAAGGTGGAGGGGCTCAGAGAGTTAGTGTGGGTTTGTGAAAACTATAGCAAAGCTGTGACATAAAACAGCTACTGTGCAAATCATAAGTACAGTGAACTGTGTTATCTATACAGTATGTCTGTAGGCTGCTTGGAGAGTATGGACCAAGCAAAACTTGTGCAGAATGTGTGTAGTTTGACACTGGTGAGTCACACACGTTTGACTCTGAACTTACAGACTTACAGGTCGAAACTTTGCTTTCTCTTGACCATTAGAAGAAGCAGGCGTGTGAGTGCTCCAGCTGTGTATTTATTTATCTGCTGCATATTTTTAATTGCAATTAAGGTTTGGCCAAACTGACTGAGCCAAATAATTGTGTTAGAATCTGGAGGTTTCCTCCTTAATCCTTGATAATTTGCAGAATTTCAGCTTCTGTGAGTTTGTTGTTCAAATTTACCTTGAGGGGATTTAGATTTGTTTTATTGCAGTTGATAATATTTTGTACTTGTGGTTGAACCAGGATTTCTTTATGCTGATCTAATGCTGTAAAACTGGAGAAGCCACAGATTGTGACAGTAATGATCTGCATGGATCTTCACGTGTATGATGCTCTGGGTTCTGTTTTTTTATTTTCTTTCATGACAGTAATGTCTCAATATAAAACAACTAAAAATAAATTAGTTGAACAATCTTTCAAAGCTTGTTATTGTCCATATTATTTTTCATCTTTCCAAAAGTTATAGACTCTGCAGTTTACTCCAGCCCTCTGGCCCACACTCATTAAAACCCATTACTCTTCTCCTCATCACCAGAATCTTCCCCATGGCTCAGTTTGTCTTCAAATACCAAAGCAATATAAAACATTTCAGTATCTCTGCTGTATTATCTGAACACCCTGCAGCTGTTAAATGGAGACATTTCACACAAAAAATAGTTTTTCACGTGAAACTGACGACATTATTTCCAATCCAAGGATCTGTGATAGACAGCTAGCTCTATGTAACATATATGATATATATATAGTCATTTTGTGTTTCATACAGTGGAAGCAGTGTGAGCTCATCAGGGTAAAAGGCACCATGAAATAGCTGCACGGAGCTGGTTGGAAATGCAGCCTGTGATGCATGTGGAGCCTGGAGCTCAAACTACGACATTTTTTACTCCACACGGTCACAGCGGAGAAGCAGCATTGTTATTTATAGATAGAGTAACAAATCAGGGGGTTGGTGTTGCTTTCTCTTAGTACCTACGACTTCATTCGTGCAGGGCAAAGAGAAATTTGCCCTCAGTGTTAATGTGGAGCTCAAGACATTAACCTTAATGTGTTTTAACAGTGTGTGACTTCCTGGTGCAACTAATGAGTTCACACTAAATCTTCCGTCTTTCGTTCTGCTGCTGCCTAAATGTCACAAGATGAAAATCAGAGGAAAAAAATAAGAAACAAACTCTTGACCGACTTCACTTGGACTTCACTGAAACATTATGGCTAATTTGGGCTGAACTATTTTTCAAGAAATGTGGATCATCTGTGATTATTGCAAATCACGACATATATGACTATTCATTTTGGCAGCTATTAAGTTATTCAATCACTTTGAAATATTTCAGAACTATATCTCATAGAAGAAGTGTTGGTAATTCATGAATTAACAGAAATTAAAACATAAAAAACTTTCTAAAACATTTCTCTACGTTTGGACTGTGTATGAACTTTCCACCAAACTTAATTAAAATCTGCCACAATGTTAAGATAGTGGTTATATACAAGCAAGAAAATCAAACCAGATACCGAACAAAACCTCAGTGACTCACCTTCCTGCTCCCAAAGTACATGGCTGATCCTTCAAACTGCATCGTTATACAACTTATAAGCATCAGCTATGTATCTCACTTATAATGGGACAACCTCCACACGCCTGAAAATAGAGGAGAGTGTCATATCAGAACTCCTATTAGCTTTCCCCAGCTGAGAGCAAGATCCAGCTACTTCCTATGTCCTAGTCATACATTGTCATAAATACATTTGGAAAACAAGTTGTGGTTTTGTTCACGACCGGATAATTTAGCTATTCAATGGCCACTAAAGCATGATTTATATATTCATCATTCTTTTCAGTGACATCAAAACATCAGATTAAGTATCAGGGTTTTATTATGGTTGAATCTTTGATCTCTGTGACCTTTCACCGTCTTTACCTGTGAACCTTAAATTAGAACAGTGTGTTAGTGAATAAACTAGACAAGTGTGGACTGGCATTAGTGTAGATATCTAGAAGGTGAGTCATGGCAACTGGACGTCTTTCACCTCTTTCAGGTAGGTTCAACCTACCAAGAAAGAAGTCCAGTTGCAAAAACTTCATCTGGATGACTGAGAATCTTCACAGAGATGAATGTAGATAAAAGAGCAAAGAGCTGATTCAGTGAGATCTCTGTACCCCCTGACTTTAATACTCGGCCTGTGGTAGTAAGTCCACTGACTCCTGCTGAAGACGAAGATCGTCAAAACACGAACAAAATACATTTTTAGAGGGATGCTGTTGTTTTCAACAAAGATTACTCTAACAGGGACTATTTTTAGTGGTGGCTTGATCAACATTTAGTGCTCTGGGGAGTATTTCTAGCTTTAGAACACAAAATAAAGGACTGAATCAAAATAAACTGTTGGTGTGTGTCTGTGTGTTCCCAAAGCTTGTCTTTGTCAGTAAATTACATTTACTGTAAATCCAACTAAACTGGCAGCACGGTGGTGTATGATACAGGGAGAGATCAGATCAAGATCTCCCTCACTACCGGTGGTGTGGTGATAAGCCTTGATGTAGAAAGACCCAGGTTAAAATCAGCTGTTTGCTTTTTGCCTGCATGGTTTTCTGGTTACAGTTTCCTCCCCTAATCTAAAGAGAAGATTGTGATCCTGTTTAATAAGAATAAATAAATGACAGTAGCTTCACACACAAAACGCTCAGTTACACAAAACCAAAATCTCTCTCTGATCTTGGCCTTTGTTGCCTAAACCCAACCACAGACAGGACTCTGAATGCAAACCAAGCTGCCGTGAACAGTAACCACCTGGCAACTCTGCTGCTGATGATAGATGTAGCGCTTCAGTCATCCAAAACACTATATGGAGACAGAGCACAGCCAGTACTCAGGAGCAGAGTACAGTCATTGTTTGTTAGGGTGTTTTCATGGAGTCTAGAGACATAAAAGGATTCAGGTTTTTCACTTTGCTCGTTTAATATGTCAATGATCATATTACAGCAGCAATTCTTAAAATGTGTAATTTATCTGATGTCAGCTTGAATGCAACGTTTTTACTGCCACCTTTTATTTTCCAAAACAGGAAAGCTGTGCTGAGATGTGCTGAGCTGTGGTTGCCATCTATTCTAAATTACATAATTTTTTTCTTAAATTTTTTTCACATTAAACATTAGATACATGTCCTATTGTGAGTAAAATATGTGTTTATGAGGTTTGCAAATCATTGCATTTAGTTTTTAATGTAGATTTTTCACAGCGTCCCAACATTTTTGGAACCGGGGTCGTAATTTCACGGTTTAATTATTTGAATTTTTATTTAAATGCTTTTCGTGGTCTGAGGTAGGTACTTCTGGGGGGTTAAATCTAGAGCATACAGTGTGGTAATCTAAGAAAGCTCAGAGATAATTTATCTTTCTCTACAGTCCTCCAGAATTACACACACAAGCCCCAAAGCAACATGTCACATGACCTATTTAAAGTAAAACAAATCTATCCTCTCACACATTTGGGCTCCGAACTGAAAGCATTAATGTCTCTCTGGAGACGTTCCTTGTCTTTCTGTTAATGACTAACCAAAGTGGTTACTGGTTTAAGGCTCATTTCAAGCCCCACAGCCAAGCTATTACACCCAAACTGTCTCCATTCTAGGAGTTTTAATAGATACACTTAAAGCAGGCTAAATCAAATTTCACTGAGTGCCACAGACATAATGATGGTTGTCTTGTGTTCTGTTCAGCAGAGGAGTGCTGGTGTCGAAAGTGTGGATTCTAATGGCTCGGTGTGACAGCAGTGGTAACTACCGATCTGCTTGCTCTTTTCTTTTTTGTTTTCTTACATGGCAATCACAGTGAAAGTTTGGCATAAAGAGAAATTTCAATGTGAAGCACGAGGAGAGCTACTCTTTTCTTTTGGTGAAATAGTTTAGCTCAAAACACGTCAGTTTAAATTAAAATAAGAAGTAAGGAGCTGCATCACTTCTTTAATGGACCTAGCAGGGATTGGATTTGTTTGCATGGTTTCACTTAACACCAGATTAAATCCAGTTGCAGAGAGTGATGTGACATGCCCTGTGGGCGCTGGCATCCCGACCAGTGCTCTGACTGTCACGAAAACAAATCCTTCAAATTGATTCAAGTGCTTGTCTGACAAGTAAAAGTTATCATCTGCAATTTGACCGTGGGGGAAACAACGTACAGAAGGTCATTCAAACATTTTGAAAACATTTCCACACCACTGGTCATTTCTAGAGATTTGTTGCTGGATAGGCAACAACTGGATGACAACCAAAAAAATCCTAGATACCAAAGTTTCGCTTTGCTGCATTTGTGACGATCAGAGGGCCAGAGGGCAACATCTTAAACCCCTGATGTCCTGTGTGTGTGCAGTCCTTCAGGATGTTGCGTGCCCTCCTAAGACAGCGAGTGCTGTAGAGGTCCTTCAAGGAGGGAAGAGGGTGGCCAATGATCTTTTGGGCAGTGTTTATGACCCTTTGTAGTACTTTCTTAGGTGCCATGGTGCAGCTTGAAAACCACACAGAGATGCAGTGTGTTGGCACACTCTCAATGGAGCAACGGTAGAAGGCAACCAGCAGCTCTCTTTTCAGGTTGACCCTCCTGAGGATCCTCAGGAAGTGAAGACGCTGTTGGGCCTTTCTCATAACCTTTGAGAACGTTTGAGCTCCACATGCCTCTTCACATGCCTTTTTTGAGGTTAGCTCTGACTGTGCTGTATTGTGCTTTGTCACCGGATCTAAAGGCTACATCACGTTGCTTTAGCAGGACCTGGACCTCTTTAGTCATCCAGGATTTCAGTACACCCAGAGACGCTTGTCCACAGTGACGCTGTCATTGTTGTCATTATTGTGCTCCTCTAGGTTTTGGTGTTCGAACACACTCCAGTCTGTGTCTTTAAAGCAGTCCTGCAGCCGATGTGATGCGCCCTCCGGCCATGTTTTCACTATCTTTGTCACTGGGGGGGCTCTCCTCCTGAACATGTCCAACAACATGTGACATAGAGGGGTTGCTCTATAGCCTTTTTGGATGTTGCTATAGGCTTTGTCCAGTGTGTTTGCACCCCTTGTTGCACATTTAATGTGCTGATCAAATTTGGGAAAAAAATGACCTTAAATCAGCATGATTGAAGTCCCCAGCTATGATGTGCACTGTGTCAGGATGAGAGTTCTGCTGGCTACTTATTGCTTTCAATACCTCTGAAGCAGCTGTAATTGTTCATATTAAAAGCTTGTGTGCAAACTATTCACAATAGGAGTTCAATTACACAGGCACACACTAGCAGATTGACAGGTGAACTATTGGTGAAAGATGTAACATAATGTAAAGAAAATGGCTTTTGTCACTGATTTCACTTTTTTTTTCCATTTCAGACTGATATATTTTGGCAACTGCACTACAGTTCCCATCATGCTGTGCAATGGTGGTAGCAATGTAGCTTCTTTATCAGAGACTCAGTTTGTTGTTATTGTTGGTTAAACTAGAATTAAATCTGTGACTGTGGCCACATTATCAATGTAAGCAACTTCCTGTTTTGCCTTCATCAGACTGACACTACACATGTACTGCTACTGCTTTGCATAGGCATAACGCCATCAAACTTTTAATTATTTTAGGAGTTCAGCTGTAGCATATGGTGTCTGTCAGACACTGGCCCTTCTCAGTCATCCAGTCAGTTTGACTTTGCTTTCACCAGTTTCATAAGAGTTTGTCTTGTGCCTTTGTTCTGTTTGGCTCTAATGAAGACACAGCGCTGCAAAATGTTAATCTGGTTTGTTTTCACAATTAAAAGCAGCAAATTTATCAGTGTCCTCCAGACTTTTCCCTTTCAAAAAGAAATATTAATGACTTCATATGGACACTCTGGGGCCTCTCTGACCTCTCTGGGCCCTAAGCCTGTGCCCTGTAGGCCCATGATTTTAAACAGGTATAATTATCCATTTGAGTATCCATAGTTCATTTCTTGATGGCTCCTGTGAGATTTGCCCAAATGTCAACCAGCTGTTCCATCATTGTGCTCGAAGGTTTACAGTCTGACTATAGGTCTGCCTTCAGAACAGAAGAACCGTCAGCCTGCTGATCAGCACAGAGAGCTTAACAATTACTTTGGCCAAATATTTAAGAAGCAGAGCTGGTCTCAGCTGACCATCTGACCTCTCATTAAAGCTCCGTGTAATTAAAATGGTAGGAGCACTAAGACAGATCCATACTGTGCCTCCTGGCACCTGAACGAGAGGATGGATTTACTTATCCCATTAATATAATCACACTCCTACAAGCAAGTAGGTTCCAAATTCCAGCTCACTTTAAACGGTAGAAACCAGTTTATATTTTAATTCTTCTATTCTGCTTAATCATTTGTTTTGTATTTGTTTACTAACCTTGCCCCATCCCTGTTTTGTCCATACTGTCTTCATTTATTCACTGTGAAAGAAACTCATTCATTCTCAATGTCCTTCAAAATAAAGGGATGCTGTCCAGCTTAGTAAATAGGGCAAATTTGTCAGTGTGAGTGGTCTCAGTGCTCCTCTACAAACTGGGCTGCACTGCTCTTTATAGTCCATATTTATGAGGCTAGGTGCACTACGAAATTCCGCCCAGTGGCAACCAGGTTTGTATGCACACTGTGAGGTGTGGGTCTGACTGGGATTTGTTTCTTTGTTTGTTTCAGAAACCTACGGTGGTTGGTCAAAGGAACATGGAAGCAGGAACTGGAGCTGGGTCAGGACTGGGTTCATTTCCAGGTGAGTAACTACAGAAGAGAGGTATATAACAGGGTTCTGATAAGTATTGTGGTGATGAGACATGACAGAACTCAGTGTAGGAGAATCGAAGATTTCAGCAGGTGAGTATGAGTGTCAGGTAGCAGGAGGGAAGACGTGAGGGAGGACAAAATGGCAGAGTGCATGAGATGGTGGCATCCTTGTAGTCCTAGAGGTGAACAGGTACTGGTTAGGGCAGGACAGTGAAAACACACACAGAGCATCCAAAACAGTTTACCACAGAGCAGATCAGGGTCCAAAACAGAGCAGAGAGCAATTGGGTCAGGGCTCGGTCCGAGGTCAGAAAACAGGTTATGAGAATAATCTTCAAATCCACAATACAACATACACTTTCAACAGACAAGGTCCAAAAACAGGTAACAGAGTCAGGAAGCTGTGCAGATACAGACAGGAGCTTGACAGGCTCAGGTCAGAGACTAGGGCAAAGTTCAGGTTCTGAATGGTTCAGTTGGAGCAAGGCGAGGCAGAGTGAGAACCAGGAGTGAGAGAGGAACAGACAGAGATAATCAAACCAAATATGGAAACTATGACACACAACCCTGTGGGCACAGCTGGATTAATGAGCATCAGTTATTTGTACACACACAGATACATTAGTAGTGCTGCAGACACTTAGATGGTGATTTAATATTCATAGCTGATAAATAGTCCAATGAAAATTTACAATGAATGCCAGAACTATAGGCTTGATGCTTAAATCACACTTCAAAACAGACAAACTGAATTTTAAGACCATATGAATTAACACAAACACTATGGACATCCATCAAATACCACAGTAAAAACACATGACTGTGCTAAACAATGTTTTCCTGATGCACATTAAATTATCTGAATAGAGCAGGCAGCAATCTGCAAATGTTGTCATGTTAATTAGTACCTGAGTAATTAGGGGTAATTATGTTAGGTCTGTGAAATCACTGTTTCAGTTTAATCTAGGGTAGAGAAAACCTTATAATTCATTTGAGGAGATGATTTTTGGTCACGGAAGTTCATCTGGGGAATAATAAAAAGTGAGAAGCAAAATGGGAAAATGCAAATGAGCTGGTGATTATGTCCAGAGTACATCTTAAAAAGGCAAATAACACCGATGCAGATTTTTCTTTTAAAGGTCAGGTTTTCAGCTTATCTTAATTTACCTTAAGGTGTGTGTTCATATTCTCCCTGATTTATCATATTTTAGTCAGAAGAGCCTGTTTTCTGGTCTGCTTCTATTTAAATTTGCTTTTGAAGTTTGCTGTTGATGAAGTCCTAACACACTAATTCATCTGTCATACTGATCTGATGTAACACAGTTTTAATTCCTTTACACTGGCTTCCAGTCTTATTACCTCTAAACCCTCCATCACCAGCCTTCTATCAACCCACACACAGTCTGAGGTCCTGAGACAGGGACCCACTAACAGTTCCCATGTTGAGGTGTAAGAGTAAATGGGACAAAGCTTTTGCTGTACGACTTTGAAATGACTTACAGAACCTGATGATGTTGGATTTGCAAAATTAAAAAATATTATCCCTTATTTGGTTCCCTGCTTTTCTGGCAAACTTGGAATTGTGGAATTGAGGATTTGGATTCTGCCTGTCTATCTGTCGTTCTGGATTCCCTGGATAAATCTGTTCTGTCAGACTGATTATTGGAGCTTGAACTCAGCTTTCATTCTTGTGGACTGTGGGTTGTGTTACACTGTAATTAATCTGCTCTGTTCTGAAGAGCTGCTTGTGCTGACTGACTGGACCGTGTGGAAGAAGCCAAACCCAGACACTATTTAGTCTCTGTTCTTTCCTCCATCCCTTGTCTCAAAAACCTGTAAGAGAATCTCCATACTTACTTATCCCCAGCTCTTTGTCCTGTTCTTACTAGTAAGTGAATATTCAGTGAAATATCATTCCTGTCTGGGCACTTCTTGTTCTCACACCTGTTTCCTGTGTCTAGTGGAAAGTGCCACCTGCCTGTCAGGAGAACGACAGGCAGATTCTTGACCCGCTGATCAGTCTCCTGTTCTGGCTTCCCTCACCCACTTCTACATCTGCCCATAAACACACCTCTTTTAGACAATCCTGGGTTATCAGCTCCTTTCTGAGTCCACTTTAGAACTACCACAAATATTTGATTTGTACCTGTTGAAATTAAATTCATTATAAAACTCCCACTGCATTGATTCTCATTGGCCTGAGCTAAGTTGAAATTGGAGTTTTGAACTGATGTTCTAGGGGATAAAGGTTTTTACCTTTAAAAACCATATTTTCCATTGGGTTTTAAAGGCAAAAGAGCTGCTACATTTATTATTTTATTATTGAAAAGTGCTCTGTAATCTCCCTTGAGAAGGATTTTATTAATAAGCTTTTTTACTGCATTTACTTTATTAATGCATTTTTGCATTTGGCATCAAGACACAATTAATAAAACACATCCGACAGAAGAGCAGGAAGGATCTGACTAACAGTAAGTTAATACAGATTATAGAAGAATTAAATTGCTGGAAATCATTAGTGAATGATAAGTCATTAATATTCATCAATGGTGAGTATGACATGACAGTTAATGTGGTAGAATTATACATGACACTGTATTCACAAGATGTCAGATGTAATACACTGCAGTTAATTAGGCCATTTAATATTAGATAAAGTGGTGATTCTATGTTGGCTCTATAGGTGTAAATGTGAGTGTGAATGGTTTCCTATATCTGTCCGTCTTCATATGTGAGGCCTGTGACAGACTGATGACCTTCCCAGGATGCACTCTGCCTCTGGCTCAGTGACAGCAGGGAACAGCTTCAGCACCCAGTGACCCTTAACAACACAGGTAACTCACCCCTCTCTGCGTTTTTTACCCCACATGTACTTTATGTGACAGCGTGCACTTTTCTCATCATTAGACATGGTACTTACTGGTAACATTGGTGCTGTGATTTATGAAACCATGTTAAAGCCTCTGCCAGTGTTTCTCAATTGTACAAATGCCAAATGATTTAATAAATGTTTAGAGTATGTGATTTACAGATCTAAAAATACACTGCAGAGACATTCAGTGGTCTTTATGAGAGTCAGTATCAAGTTAACATAGACTGTAGCACTGAGCCTGAGCACTAGAGACACACTGAGATGTAACGTTGATTTTATAAAATGTTTTCTCATTCTGATCTTGTCTCTGTGATTCTGTAATTCATGCTTTCCAAAGTGAAACCTGTTTCAATCAGCTGCTGACAACAAAAACTGATCACTCTGCTTCCAATCTACACGCTTGTTTGTCGCATTCATCATCCATCCGTCTTCATCAGGCTGTTGTTGCTGTTTCCATGCATCTTGCCACTGAGACAGTTTCTCAGTCTGTCTCTGTGTGACTCTCCTGATTATGTTCGATTTGTTTGTTGGTGGTGATCAACGCTGTGAAATTTGTAATTTTTTGTCCCAGAAAATGAACATTTTGCACTTTTTGCACAATTTCTAAAAAATAATTCAATTTCAGTTTTTCTAAATCATAAAGTTTTTTTCATGATAACACAATTCATAAAATTGGTGCAATTGTTTGAACATCATTGAGGTACTGACAGAAATAAAGAAGAAGAGAAAAAATAACGTCCCTCTTCTTGATACGTTGCCCAAACTATTTGGACACCTAATATACGTATGTTACAGATAAAGATCTAATTCCAAAAACACTATGCTGCTATAACAACTTTATAATCTCATCCTTCCACCAGACGTTGAACCATATGCTGCAGGTAATTGTTTCCATTAAGAATCAAGAGCATTAGTGAGGCCCAGTGGTGATGTTTGGTGGTGATAATTTGTGTTTGAGTTCATCGCAAAGGTGATGGGTTTGTGCAGGTTAATCAGGTTTTCTATTCCAAACTGGAAAAACCATGTCGTCATGTAGCTGATGAAGAAAGGCTCCACACAACTGGGGGATAATTATTTAAAATGTGATATTGTTGTAGCGCTTTTCCATTTTCTCCTAAAACATCGGGAAGACGAGGAAAAAGTTGAAGTTTTAAACTGAATGATATAAATTAAGACCTTTGTGTGCAAAAGGTCACAGCACATATAAAGCTGACGTGTTAAGAAAGGGCAGATTTAGAGCTCACATCTCTGACACCGACATTTCTGTGAAATGTACTTTGAGTAGGCTGCAGACAGAGGTCAGATTATTTGATGCTCTTTTAACACTGATTTATTTTAACAAGACAAATGAAACACGTCCACAATGAGGAAGTGAAAGCATGTCAACATCTGTGCACCACGAAATAATCTGTTCCGATCTCACGTATCAGTTAGAGCTACTTTAAGCCTGTGGCACTTCGTCTGGAACTCCCTCAGTCTTTATTTGAGCCCCTGCTGCCTGCAGGTGCAGTTATCAGGGCTGAGGCAGAGGATGCTGTCATCTGTACTGCTCAGCTGACAGGGAAAGATAGCACTGGGAAAGGCAATTTCATTCTTTATTCTTTCAAACATATTTTTATAGTTGTTTTCATGAGCAAAGTTATTATACCAGGAGGCCAGACAACAACAAAAATTTGGGGCTACAGCCATGACTTTACGATGCTGAGATCCAGCTCTAACTGCACTCCCCTGAGAAACAGACACCCAACAAAACAATTTCACATTGTAATTTATGATTTCTGTAAATTATTTATGTCCACACTGTCAGCTACAGCCTGGATTAAAAAATATGGCTCAATTAAAGATACTGCTTGATATTAATATTGAGGAAAACATCCATCTTCTTCCAGGTTTCTACAACATGAGATAACGTACATTAGTCCAGGGCTTCAGCTTTGTGGCTTTCTGCCAAACAGCATAAAAAATTTCAAATATAACCTCAAATATGGTTAAAAAATGTAACCAAACTCAGGCCATTTAACATATCATGTCTCCGTCTTCTGTTGAGATCCAGGTGTTCGGATCAGCTTTTAGCACTGTTTCCTCACAGCAAGAAGGACCCGGGTTTGATTCTACAGGTTCACAGGTGACCTGTCCAGGGTGTACCCTGCCTGTTGTCCAATGACAGCTGAGATCCTGTGATCCATGTGAGGACAAGCAGTTAGGATAAGGGATGGATGGATGAAAGATGTGTCTGCTGTTGAGGCAGTACACACACCAAGTTCACCAATATCAGTGTTAAATGTGTGAGAAGGCTTCTGTCCTGTTAGTTTTAACCAGGTGTTATTAGACAACACGTAGCTAATCTACATGTGGAGCAAACTGTGCTTCTACACTGACTTAATATATAATATAATAATGATAACAATGCTACAGCCCCTTTCATCTGTAACATAACGTAGGGTAACTGGACTGGAATGTTGATGAAGATGCCACAGAGTTTGTGACAGAGATCTCTGGCTTCTCTGCAGCGTCAGTGGTCACAGCTGAACAGACATCAGTCTGAATTCCTTATTCAATCTTTTTTTTTTTTTATTCTATTCTTATTTTAGTCAGTCCTTTACCAAAGCAAACGTGTTGACTCTGAAGTTATATTTAAGAATGTAGCTTATTTTATAATAACACAAATTGTAAATGTTGTGCTTTAAGGACCAGTTACCTGAGAAGTCATCATAATCATTTTGAAAAAAAAAAAGAATTGCCAAGATTGCCAAAAAAAAACCACCCTAGCCACTAAGGTTTGTTTAATCCGAATGTGCGGAGGGTTGCGTCAGATAGGGCATCCAGCAGAAAAAACCCTTTGCCAAATTTTTGTGAGGACCCGTAACCACACAGAACTGGCTCTTAATACATGATTTAGTAACAGTAGTATAGTAACTATGTGGTTAGTGTGACCACAGAAAACCACTGAACAAACATTTTGGTTTGTGGGCTGCACCAGTTGTTTCCTTTCTGGCAGAAGGAACCGTGTTTTTCTGATGCATTGGTAGGAAGCTCTGAAACCACAGACAGGCTTTGATGCAGCCTTATTTTGAGAGATACTGTTCCTGAAGTGGGGTGCAGCTACACACACACACACACACACACACACACACACACACACACACACACACACACACACACACACACACCCCTGACCTCTGATAGTAATTCAATCATCACGTCTGCTGTAACATAAGCTTCCCTGGTTTGTACTAAATAAATTATTTAGTATGCCAAGAGCAAACACATCTCACACACACACACACACACACACACACACA
>OMLM01021184.1:25400-36236 GCA_900302695.1 Helostoma temminkii | reverse complement strand
GCTACACACACACACACACACACACACACACACACACACACACACACTCCTGCCTTATTTGATGAAGATATTTTAATGTGTTTTGTGTTTGAACATGGGACTAATTGCAGTTAATGGTAATTAATAGCAGTTGATTGACAGCTGTAGCATGAGTACATTTGTCACATCAGTTGCTCCTTCTGTTACATTTTGGATTCGTCTGCTTGTGTTTTCAGTCTTGCAGTCGCTCTGCACCAGATGGGTGACATGTCTGGTTGAGGCACAGTTGTGTTTTTTCTTTTTTGAACATTCAGTTCTCTCACACGCTGCAACAGAGGCAGATACATTTCTAAGCAGTTATTTTATCAATACCAGCTTGTTGACTGGACGGTTTAGCCTAAAAAATTATATTACCATGTTTCAAAACAATGTATGCCGATACAGAAAAATATGAATACTGAACAGCCTTGTTCAGTTGATCATTATAAGTCAATCAGTAATAATCAGTAAACTATAGCAATAGCTATCAGTGACTGCAGTTTACAGGCAGCAGCATTTATTAGTGCAAACACAATGAAGGGTATTTTCTTGTTTTCCAGTGAGTTACCATCATTGACCGTGTTTACATGCACTGGCAGGTTACTCCAATAAATGTACACTCTGTTCCCAGATCACAGCCTGCTCTAAAATCTGTGTATGCTGCACAGTGATGTATCTATTGATTTCTCATCTAATTTGGAAGCACATTGCTCAGATTTTAACTGTATAGTGACAGAAAATGAAGGTTTCTGACTTCTTTTTCTCTTTCGGTTCGTCTGCAGAGACAGTGCAGGGGGAGAGGGACAGCTGATACAGCTGATACAGATAAAGCTCCATTTTTATGTACTAATCATCATCTGAGGCTGACACACTGCTCTCACTCTTAGATATTTGCCTTGTGCCATTGTTGTGCTCACCAGGGAATGTAAATGCTAGATTAATAATATTGTGAAATGACACTTTGCTATCACATAAAAAATTATACCAGTATTACTGTGGGTGGTATGATAATGGCACATCCCTACTGACAAAGATGTCTTCTTTCACTGATCTCAGCTACAATTGACTCCAGCTGCTTCTAACACAGATTGTAAGGAAGCGATCATCAGTTTTCCATGACTGGAACTGTGCGATATAAGATATTAGAAAGTGAACGATTATTATGTCTGCACAATATGCCTTTACAGCGAGATTGTGTAACGGCTCGTGTGCTAGGTTTTGGTGCTGACTCCATTTTACCGGAAGACTAAGAGACAAGAGGGATAAAATATTAGAAAAAGCTTTATTGTTAGGTAGGTGGAAAATGGTGGAGGAGCCTGGGGATCTACAGAGATCAGATCATCAGTGGAGGTGTCTGAAAGGAGAGGAGATCTTAATGGAGGATTGATGGGTCGAAAACAGGAAGGGGGTGGTTCTTGTTTTGGAAGACAGTGGAATATAGAGCTAAACTTTACACACAGATGGTCAGAGACACCCAGGTCTCCATCATTAAGTCCAGTCTGTGACCTCGATTATGAGTCACAGCAGGACACATGCTGAACGAAGATAAGACTCCATGGTTAAAAGAAATTCTCTAGCACTGGCATTGGAAGTGTCGACATGAAAATTAAAATCACCTGTAACTAAAATACTATTATAGCTTAAAACAACAGAAGAGACCAGCTCAGACAGAAATGCAGTGTTTATTTTTGGTGGGTGTTACACCCCAGACACTGGGGAGATTCCCCACCAGTTTTAAACATAAAAGCCTCTAAGCTGGAATATACTCTAACCTCAATGTGTGAGATTTCCTATAAATAACAGCAATGCCACCACCACCTACCCGACAGTCTAGGTGAATTTAAAAAGTCATATTCTGGAGAATCTGGCTAAATTCACCTGGTTTTAACAGGTTTCAGTGAGAAATAAAAAGTCTAAACAAGAATCAGAAATAAAATCATTTAAAATAAAGGATTTGTTAGAAATGGGCTTCTTAAGAAGAGTAAGTGATATAGTGACAGTCAAACACTGAGGACCCCACGTGACAGCAGTTACATTCCTCACATAGTAAACAGAAACCACAAAAAATAGAGATTGTAGCTTAGCTGCCTTGGTTGCCTGTTGGGAGGGGAAAAAACTGCTTTTTCATTGCACTTTCTTCACTGAATGTTAAACATTTACATTCACACTTTTGGTGGAATCCTTTTCAAAATAGTTTTCTTTTTTATGTTCTTTAAAGGTGTATTTACATTTGCATGCATTGCTGAGGCAGTTTTAATGTCTGCACAATTACTGCACTGAAAAAATTAGTTTCAACTTCAAAACAAATATTAATTTATTCATTTAAAATTTTCACGTCACGTCAACAAATGCAATTTGTTCTCTAACAACTTTATCAACTTTAATGAGCTGAGTGAACTCAGAAATTAATTCAACTCATAATTTTTAAGTTAAACGACTTCAAGTCAGAACAACTGACATGTTCAAGTTCTGACAATAATAACTACAAATTTTAAGACGAATTAGCTTGAAATGACAACCTAAATAAATATTAGCAGATTTAGCAAATTTCCCAATTGGGAATTTACAGTGTGCCAGGGTTATATCTACTTAAATCATCTTTAGTTTCTATAAGCAAATGCTGCAGGAAAACTGTAAGAAGCCAGGTTTCCCATACGCACAGTTTTAAAAGCAGTCTATAATATATATAAGTGCTTATAGTCACGTTAGCTGTCAGTGTATTTATGTCACTCTGGAGTCGAACTGAAGATAGTGGGGATTTAAACTAACACAATAAATAAATGCCAATTGAATAGATTGATACTTGAACTGTGAGATAAAGCTTTCTGTAAGACCTGGAAGAGAAACATCTGTCTTCTGTAGATAATCTGTCTCCTGTCTCCTAATCTGTTTCCTGCTTTAGCTGTAACATAAATCTAATGTTCATGAGTATTTTAATTTGCTGAACTTGATTGAATGATACTCTCTACTCTAGATTTTCTCTGCGTTTTATTTTAAGGATGTTTGCCAGCTCTTTCTTTATCATTGTTTGATTGTTTTAAACTCCTCAGTGTTCATTCTGGGCTCGTGAAATCAGCACAGTTATGTAAATAATGAGCTTTCTGTGAATTATATTAGTGATTGTGTTTGTAGCTGTCTTCTTCAACGTAAGACTGGATGCTTCCACAACTTCCTATGCATTTGAAAAATAAGAACTTATTAAAATATCTCACAAAACAAACATTTATTCTCATGGTATTTTGCTTTAAATGTCTTCTCCCTGATTTAGATTGGTTGCTTGCTATTTTAGCACATTTTTAAATGACTTTGGATAAAAGCATCTGCCAAATGACTATATTTAAATCTAATCTACTTCAGTCTTGATATGTTACATCAAGAGATTTTTCCACCGGCTGTTATTTGCATTGGTGAAAACAAAACAAAAATTAAGCTTTTCATCTTTATTATCATTATTTTTTTCCATTCAGATCAGTTCGCCATTGTCATCTACAGTTGATTCCTACAGAGATTAAAAAAGTATAAAAAGCTCTGAATATGTTCATAAATAAAATATTTTACTTTAGATTTTTTACAAATTACCAAACACTTCTATCTATGTTTTTACATGCGGATTGCTGGATGCAGATTGGTCGATTTAAAATCTGCAGAGCAAACTGAATTGGTCTGAATGCCTTCTAAAGCCACTGTAAATATTGCTTCCATTTTAGCGTTTAGGAGGACAACAGTGTGACAAGGAGTCAACTTTTTTTTTTTTTAGACAAAACATACGTTTAGTGAATGTTTGTCCAGTTATAATGGAACTGTACATGTTTTAACTCTAGCTGCTGAGACTGTACCACAAATATCAATACACATAGTGGCAGATATTTCCTGCCACTGCAGACGTTATTATTTATACCCGTCTTCTAACAGAAATATAGAGCGAGACCACCACAGCTGCCAGAGTGACACTGAGTGGAACAGCAGTAGTGCGGAGGGTTGTTGTGGGCTTCTCCATGTCCACCTGAGCCCTCATGTGTCATTAAGAAACAAAACACCTTTTCTCTTTACACTTCTCTCTGTCACATGTAAACATCCAGGACACACAGTCTGTTTGTTACTCGAGCTAAAGAAAACTGAGACAAGTTATGCATTCTTTTGCTCATGTCTGTGTCTCTCAGGCTGACAACATCTTCCAAATGTTCAGTACCCAAATGTGAAAAATCTGTCAACCTGCTGCAGAATGTGTCACTGCAGGCAAATGTTGATATACTCACTGAAACTCCAGGTCGGGATGGAGGAGGAATACATGACTTATTCTAGGATACTGCGAACAGGCTCCTTCAAACAAGAAAGCAGCAAAAACAAAAAGTCAACTGAATTTTTAGAGATGTAGAGATGTATTTGCATGTAAAGCACTCAACTATTTCACGAGTGCTTATAACTACATCTTCATTCTGAACAATAACTGAGCCTACAGCCATGCTAGCAGCGTTTGAGGCTGTACATGAGGCCTGAAGAGAAAGAGAGTTCCAAAGACTACTTATAACTCTTGCATGTAACCAACATGGGTCCAACTGGCAGTTTGTATTTTACATAAACAATGAAATACGCACTGGAATCGAAGACTACCATCCCTTTTAGACCAAGAGTGTTTGGATGAGAGTTTAGGCTCAAATTCAGAAACAACACTTGTAGAGAGACACTGAAGTGGTTGTTGCTGTTGTTGAGCTTAGTGTTAGCTGTGCTGAAAAGGCAGAGTTGTAGCTTAATGACTTGGCTCTATGGTGGCTCCCGAGCCTGTGGAAAGGAGAACTTCTTCTATGGTTCTAAGTTTGAACCCACTTTGAACCAGCATCAGCTCCAGCCCAGCACCAACAGTTCATCTTGGTTGAAAAGTGATATTTGAGAATGACTTGCAGCGAAACTAAAGACTGGAATCTTAACATAGCACACAATGATTTGTTTTGCTGACTGGCAGCAGAGACCAAGTCATACCGGAAGCATCTGGGACCAACCAGTTGTCACAACCAAATTACATTTATAATAGGCTATACAGCAGTACCGTAAGAATTCAAGTATAGTTTTCGCAATTATACAAACAAGGACCATTTGAGCTACACAAGCTCGTCCTCATAAATATGTCACTTGCAAAAATCTAACTCAATCCAAGTGCGAGCTGCTGTCTGAGCGTTTCTGCTTGAGGAACTATATAATGCAACAAGAGAAAGCTAACCTCATCTGTTTTTTTGTTAACTTCCCCTCAAAATACCCATCAGCCGACAAGTTTCTAGCTCAACATGTCCATATAAATAATCATATTTATGATACCTTGTCATCTCTTCATTCAGACAGGAATAACAGTAATAGCTTTTTTCTTCTGCCTATTTGTTTAGTATCCTGCAGTGTAGTGTGCAGCAGCACACATTCCTCCACAGACGTGTTAGTTTACTACTGTGGTCAGGGAAATGCTTTGATCGTCCAGTAGCCCGTATCACCGCCTTGTGGACCGAGCTTGATCAGCGTGATATATGTACATAAGATCATATGTAGAGCATGTTCACTCGCAATGCGTGTTAGTGCTGGCTCTGTTAAGTGTACATCAGTTGCATTAGTGTACTTGAGAAAGACACGTTTAAGACCTAGTCTGGATTAAAATTGTCAACATGTTGTCAGATTATAAGTATAAGGTATGTCATTCCTAACTATCACCACATCATTGACACTGTTTTACAAAAGGTACATGGCTTTGTGAAAATCATATTCACAGCCTGTTGCAGGATATTACAGCTGCTTCACCACTGATATTTGGACCAGCAGAGCCTCACCACTGTTTCCCATCAGTTTAACAGCTCAGTGGGTTCATGAGCATTTTACTCTCAAGCGAATAATATTACAAGCAAAACAATTTCAGGGCTACTACTGCCTCCTGGTTTGTTTGTTGTTTGTTTGTTTAGTTTTATGGTAATTTTTAGATGTGAGTCTTTTCTTGTGTGTTGTGTTTTATTTTGTCACAGTCAGGAAGCAACATCTCTTTACAGTGTTTGTCATTGCACTTTTCCCGTAATTACAGTTTTTATAATGAGAAATGCTGCAGTTGCTATATTATTAAGTACTTGTATCAGAATTCTGTATCAAATTACAGTACTTATATTGAGTCAGAAAAAAAATGGTATTAAGACATCTGCATCTTCATCATCATTATAATTAAATGAAAAAGAACAACCAACAGTCAGATATAGTAATATGCTAACATTAAAATGTCAACTTAATAGAGAGAAAAAGAATCAAAGGAAACAGGGAAACTGTTTTAATTTCGGGATGTTCTGGTGGATTTAAGGTCATAAAAATGTGGATCCATCTGTTTATTAGCCAAGTGTAGCAGCATCTGATATATGGCACAATGATTAGACTGCTGTCTAAAGATAAAAGGGGATCTGGCTTTATATTCTTTAAGTATAATTAAGCTGATTCATGAATATATATTGGTTCTAAGCCACAAGGTGATTTATATACTAAAAACAACACTTTGCAGTCTATTCTATATTCAAACTGTGAGCTAGTGCAAAGTTTCTAGGAAAGGAGACATGTGCTCAGCTCTCTGAACCTCAGCCAAATGTCAGCAGGGATGTATTAGAGGGAACGAAGCAGGGTGTGTGAAAGTATCAGGTCTGACTGATTGGCTGACAGCTTGCACACAGATACTGCTGTGACTGTAGTTTCCAACCCACACTTTCTCCTGTGTGAATTTGATTTGATTTGAGTATCCAGCCAGCATCAGCCTAAACATGTCAGGTTAGAAAATGAAGACGCCAAAAAGATTTGGCTGAGATTGGTGGCTGGAGATCATTTGGCCTCAAGATCACGTAGATTTTGGAAGCTTTCCTGATCAGGGATTTCTGCCTCTAGAGAAAATCTTCCTTCTGTAACCGTTACATTATGTTTACGAGCCAGTATACAGGATCACCATGTTAGCTGCCAAACAGCATTGGGTTTATAAATTAAATGAACAGGATAATTATATAGTTGCAGCTATTTGATGAGTTGTGAAGCTCTAAACACATCAGTGCTGAGCTGTCACTAGTATTTTGTTCAGACAGTGACATGAGCAGCAATTCTTTTGTCATCCAATGTTTGTGGCATGTTTCAGACCATGTGTTTTGACAGATTACTTGTAGCACTCGCTGTTAGCTGATTCTGACCTGAATACAAGTTGCATTTGTGATATTATATTTATGTGACCTAATGCGAGAATAAAACAGGAGAATAAAATACAGAACTTAACTTTGTGATGAGAAGAATTAAATGAGGTTATTTCTCATTTTATTGGAGCATTTCTTAATCAGAGGAAAAAACATTTACTCCGTGTTTCGCTTCACCATAAGGCATCAGTGCACTGCAGACAGTTCCACAGCTGAGCTCCTTTGGAGAACAAACAGGACAAACTGATCTGAGACTGACCCATCGCTCCCGGGAGAGACGATTCAGCATCTGGGTCCAATGTTGATGGGTCAGCTGGGGTCAAAACATCGCTCAGGTTCCATCGTGACAATCCACAACTTAGATTCTGATGGGGAGGAGAACAATAGAGAGTGGTCAAAGGTGATGAACGGGATAACCAGGCTGGTGCCCACAGTCGGAGCAAGGTCTACTTCAGGTTAAAGAGTTTGAATGGACCTGTTGCCCTACCATCAAGCTTTGCTGTTGCCACAAATTAAACTGTAAGAGAATCAGAATCATCAGCAGACCAACAGTCTAGAAGCAGCTGTTCACACAGAATCTTAATAAAAGTTTTTTTCCCAACACAGGTGTTTAACTCCCAACATGTTCACAGGGCATCCGATAATTACATGTCAAGTCCTTTAGCTTCTCATGCCGACGCTTTGGGTGTTGACCTGACTTCCGATAAAACTATTAGCATAAATTCTGTGTAGGGTATAGGACTATACTCGCTGCTACAAAACGGACAGGGCAGTGCAGATGGATAAAGACCCAAATCCCATCAGCAAAAACTAACCAAGATTTCACCAAGCAAAGAAACTGAATATTCTTTACTTTGGCCAAGCAAGTCACCTGATCTCAATATCACACTGTCATCTAACCCCTTGAATTAAAGGAAAAAGTCTTCACTCATACGTCGAGGGTTTCATATCAATTTTAGTGTTGAACTATGCCAATGAAGTTGAAGAGACCTGTGAGAAATCACTTAAACAGAAGCTGCCTGACAAAGTGAAGCACACATTTCTAAGCTTTGGGACTCCAGTAAACCACATTGTGAGCTATTATCCACAAATGGAGAAAACTTGGAACAGTTGTGAACAGTCCCAGGAGTGGCCGACATCTGGTGTAAAACTAACACAGCGTTTCATAAAAAGAACATCATATCGCTCAAACATGGTGGTGGTAGTGTGATGGTCTGGGGCTGCTTGCACCTTCAGGACCTGGACAACTTGCTATAACTGATGGAACCATGATTTCTGAGCTCTACCAGAAAATCCTGAAGGAGAATGTCCAGCAGAACCAGTTATTAGGGTCATGGGCCAATAGGTTTTTCATAGGCCAGGCAGGTTTAGACAGCTTTTTCCTTTTTTAAATAAAATCATCATTTAAAACTATGTTTTGTATTTACTCAGGTTATCTTTGTGTGTCAGTCAATCAGAATAACATAAGTGTGACAAAATTAGAAATTACCCAGCACCATATATTTTATTGTAAATTGGGTCACTTTTCATGTTTAATATTTTGCTTTCTCATTCTAAGTCATTCTGTTGGTAGAGCAGTTGTCTATAAACCCTCCTTCTACTGCTTAAAAGGACACAAGTATTCATACTGGCTTGCACACAACCAGTAATTTTAAACAAGCACATGTCTACTTGCATCTCAAGTATAAACCACAAACTTATTGCTGCACTAGTATTAAATACTGTAAAGGTTTATGGTTTCATATTTTGCTTCAGGTCTGTTTTTAACAGTAGAGAGGAAACTTGATGAAAGTGAGGGGATAGTATTCAGCACGTCTTTGGTCTGATCTGACACAAAGATGCCATAGACAAATAGCACTAGTCCCAGACCACCAGACCAGAACAGCACCACCATAAGCTCTTTAATGGTTCTCTTCACCTCTTCTTAGTTAATCTGACAACACCATGTCCCAGTCACATCTGCTGAATTGTGTTTGCATGCTCTCAGAGCAAAATGCCTGAAGCGATGTATAGCCTTTAACCCACCTACATCAGAAATACAACCCACTGTGCATATCTGGTTTTTGTGGTTATTACTCTAGTTGAACGTCACTGTAGCATAAATGTCAAAGAGAATCATCCATCCATTTAGACAAAGCGCTGCTTCAGGGCCCGCTCTTTGCTTCTTCGCACATTAGTACTTTGAGTCCTTACAGCTGACCCAGAAACACTGAGGTACAATCAGGTGTTTGTGCCTGCACTGAAGACTGTGTGTGTAGTTCAGTGTGTTGACGTGCTTTGATAAAATGTTTCTAACATCAGTTTAAATGTGTTACTAAGAATGGGGAAAGAGTTAAAGTATTTTTCTGCTTCTTGCAAAAAACAAAAAAGGCATTGAGCACTTTTTGTGTTCACCATCAGGGAGAGTGTTACATCACATTTACACTCATTATTTCTTTCATTCTTCTTTGTATTCAGTGCAGGTTCAGCTTTGTGCCAGGTGAACGCTGGTGCAATGTTCAGACTCATAACACAGGAATGCTAATTATGGTACTCAGATGTGGTGACTCAGAACAGGAATTAATTTTGGTTTGCACTGATGGCTGAAGACACTGGTATCTATCCGTTTGTACATTCATCATATCAAGTCACTGACAGGTGGTGGCTGTGAACGGCTTTTTTGGAGCAGACTGCCATAAAAATTTGAACCGATCGTGTTTTTGAGATCCGGTCCTTCTGCCACACGTCTGTAATGTGCATTAATTTATTCAGCAGAGATGGATGAATCCTAATAGTTATGTCCTAATGACTGGGTATTAGTGTTGGAATATTGTTTATGTTAATGCTGGTCTTTATTTGTATGGTGTGGAGTCATATAGCAGCTACTAGTTGGGATTGAAGAAGAAAACCAACTGTCTTTAAGGAACAAACGTGCCAAACTGTTTCTGCTTCTGTTCAGTGGCATTTCTTGTTCTGGTGATTAAATGCACTGCTTAACTTTGTCATCACCATCATATTGATAATGAAAAATCTGGCAAACCATTGTAAGAATGACCAAAATTACATTTCTATACAGCTAAACTGCAACAGTCACATACTAAATTCCATTTTAAACAAACACAAATTTCCTCTAACCCTAAACAAAGTCCTTTTCTGGCCTAAACGTAACTTAAAGTGGGACTGTGGTGTTGAACTTGGGTCTGTGACTTGTGAGTGAAACACTTTATGTGCCCCTTAACAACCCCAACTAACTCCTTGTGACAAACAACATGAGATAAGTTTACTTTGGTCTCATAATTAAAAAATGAAGCAGAAAAACAACAAATAAACAACACGTTAATACAAAGTGGGTCGTATCAGAACTATTATTATTATTATTAACTATTATTATTAACACTATTAGCTTTTTTCAGCGGAAAGTCTCATGTACTTTATAAAAAGTTTATGGAACCTCTAACAATGTGGACTGGGTCAACTCAGAATACAGCTTCATTTTCATAAAAAAATGAATCTGTTGGAGGAAATCTACTAATTTTTACATTACTCTAATCTGAATATTTCACTTTGCATATTTCGAGTGGAAGTGATTTGTGAAAATGAGGATTAATGTTTGATGTTGACATGTGACTAATAATAGCACGGTAATTATGAAACTGTT
>OMLM01021184.1:9378-25380 GCA_900302695.1 Helostoma temminkii | reverse complement strand
AAACTGTTCTAGATGGATAATAGATCATTTTTTTGTTGTGTTTTGTGCACTTCAAGTATTAACTCCCTCAAACGTGGCTGAGTAATATCACTATAACTTAAGTTTCTATGTTTTGGTCCATGGGAGGTGAAAACTCCAATGTTCATTATAAACAACCTACATCAGGCCCACTCCACAAGATGGAGTCTGATAATTATAGCACAATAGCATGTAATTGTCTCTCTTTCCCATCTTCCTCGCTCCTTCATCATTCCCCATATTCACTATCTGTGAAGAAACGCAGCAAAACGCCACACGAGTAAATTAGACAAACATGAATATGTTACTGTTCTTGATTAATTACCACATATTCACGTAGTATCCAGATGGCTGGTGGCTACAAATCACTATTATTTCATGAAAGACAGAATAGTTGTTTGAATGGTATGAATTGTATCACAGCCCCTCGAACGTCTTTGTGCAGCTGCCTGGTGGGCCGACATACTCCTCAGTCACATGGAGCCTCTACTGATCAAACATCAAATTGTCACTATGAGAAACATTGCAATGAATCAACAAACCGATGGTGGCGCACTGATCCACAGAAGACTGTGGTGGTTTTGGATTTAAATTGATGGGTTAAACTACCACCTGATTGTGGAAGTCAAATATAACATGACAAACAAAAGCCACCATGTTTACTGTCTCATTCATTCTCAGGCAGTGTCAGGCAAATAAGATGGGCCGACATGAGTGTTACACCTGTAAAGGTAAAAGTAGTTTATTGACTCTGGTATTTTAAATATTGCTCATATCACTATTTTAAGGTCAATTATTGACAGTTTCAGATACCCTCACTGTGCCATGGCATGTTAAATGATTTTTTTTTTTTCATGTTGGCAAGAGATTGCTAAAGAGGAAGCCCAGACAGCAAAAGTAGTTAACTGCTTCTTCTTTTAACCAAAAAAACATAATACCAAAGCCTTGAATTGGTAGTTTACGCTAAGTCATACAAATCATCCTCATATAACTTATGTCTGATTCATTCTTCAGATTTTTATTCTATTTTATTTAATTACTTTACTAGTTTTGTATTGTGTTGTGAAACATCAGTTTGGCACCTTCTTGTGGGCACAAACTTAAATATATTTCATTATTGTAGCTCTAATTTAATCCTCTGAGGAAGCACTGCTGCCAAGCTTTTACCAACTTCCTAGCAAACTTCTTTAGGCTAGAGGTATGCTTGCTGTAGACCAGTATGTAGGTAGGTAGGCAATGTCATCATGCGTCCTTGCATAGTTTGTCTGTCTGAAGTGTTTAAAAAAGTAACTATGTTACTGATTGCAAAGCAAAGGAAACATTGGTAACATCATCTCCGCAGCTGTATGTCAAATGCTTTAGGATGTAGATGGTTAAGGACAGGGGGTAGAGGGTTTGAGTTTTCTAATTTCAGTCAAAGAAGTGGGTTTCACTTCTTACCTTGGAGGCTTAATGTAGAGCAAAGTGCTAATGTAACCTACATGAAGCCTTCTTAAACTGCTGCATGATATTTGAGGAGTACAGTCCGAATTGTACTCTTATGGGTTAAAATACATTGTGGAGGGGGAATAAGCTTCATCCTGATGTTGAGACAAATCCCTTGTGAAAAGTCTACAGTTGAAAAGGATGTGATTCAACTTGAGTGTAGCCCCTGTGCATGTTGACTCCCTCAGCGCCTCCTTTAGATAGATAAGAGGGGAGAAACTGGGCAGAGCTGTCTGTGCCCTGCTTCCAAAAGAGCAGACAGAAAGAAAGGGGGCAAAAATAATGGACTGAAGAGATTCGACTTGACTCGCATTTTCAATTTACGCTTGGAGTTGTCCACTAAGCTAGAGAAGAGCTGACGTTTGGCCACTAGGCCTCATATGTCAAATAAGGGAGGCAAAGAAAGTTGTCGAGCCAAACCGGCCACAGCTATTGATTTCTGGGGAGAATTAGTGCTGCGGCCAAGAGCTGCTTCCAATAGAAAGGAATAAATATGGAGCAATTTTCATGTCCAGAATGTAGATGAAGGATTTTGACCTTGTGAACACTGTGTCTATGATGTAACTGTGCTAAGAAGTACATCATGGGAGATAAATTAGACAACAGCCATTAAATGGAGATTTAGTAATCTATGATCACTGTGCAGCCTTGTGAAACTGCAACAGCAAAGAATTGATCTCCTGTACATGGCAGGAATCTCGGCAGATGGAGAATCATGGTTTAGTCATTCGTATTGATCGGCATCTCAATGAATTCCTCACACATAGTGTAGGCGCAGTCATTATATGTTTATGTGGTAATAAAACTACATCTATCCTGTATAAAATGGGACTGAAGGTTTTGCTTTGATTCAACACGATGATGGAAAGTAACTGCATAAGCTGTACAGGTAGTTTAGTTTTCAGGTATCAAACACCTCGAGTGCTGCTTTATACTGCATGTTTGTTTAGAAGCTTTTTTGTTCAAACTAATATTGAAAGTGGTACCACCCAGACCAAGCACTATGTGTAAATGTTGCATATAAGATATTTCTTCATTAGTCCCACAGAGGGAACATTTTCAATGTTACAGCAGCAGAGAAATCTATATAAATTAAAAATTAACAATACAAATACTGTAGGTCTACAATCAATCATGTGCACTAGGCTTCATTGTTTAGTACAGTCAGTAAAGCAGTGACCTATGATTTCGCTCCTTCAGACACTTAGGATGTAACAATCTGTCACTGAGCTGGCCTTACTGATCAGTTTATCCGGTCTGCTGCACCAGCAGACCACAACATGAAAGATGGCTGAGGCCAGCAGTGCTCGCTGCACTCCAGACCTTAATCTCCTCAGTAGAAAGAGTCTGTCCTTTACTATAAAGTGTTTGTGTGTTGTTTGTCCAGTCCAGTTTGATATTCAGGTGAACACCCAGGTATTTATAAGAGTCCACTATCTTAGTGTCTTTTCCCTGGATGTTCACCAGTGATGATGAGGAATGTACATGGCTGTGGAAATCCATCACCAGCTCTTTGGTTTTCCTCGCGTTTATCGGAGAGAAATCCACAATATCTTGGATCAGTTCTCTATTCTGTCATCATCGTCTTTGATCTGGGCGACGATGGCGGAGTCATCTGAGAATTTCTGCAGGGTTGAGAGTGGAAATGCTCGTCGTTTCCCAAGCCTGAGGTTGAGGCCTCGGCACAGCGCTCACCTGCTCATAGCATAGATACAGATAAGCCCTCCCCCAGGGGATCCTCACAGGTGCCTTCTCAACTTCTCACGTGTCCAACCACATTAATAGTAGGAGATTCTATAATCAGAAACATCCGCTTTTTCAGCGCTGCCGCTCACTGCTTCCACGGTGCCACTGTCCCGGTCGTCCTGGAAAAACTGCCAGGACTGCTGGACTCACTTCCGCCCTCCATCAGTCGGGTGATTACACATGTGCGGACATGTGATCGTCAACAATCCGAACTGACCAAAATGGATTTTATTGACCTTTGACTTTTTACACACCTGTAGTATGTTTTTATTTCTGGTCTGATTCCCACATTATCCAGAGGAAAGGAGTTTCAGCAGGATCCTCAGCCTTCACACTTGGCAAACTTGGTTTCCTTGACAATTTTAATCTTTTTTTGGAACTGATACCCATTGTTCAAAAATGACAGAGTCCACCCCAGCTGGCTGGGTAGCCGAATGCTAGCTGCTAACATGCAGCGCACCATACAGTCCTCTTCACTGAGTGCAACTCCATGTATCCGCAGATCATCACCCTGTATTGACAGAAACTGCTCAAACGACTTTTCCTCTCTCCTCCTGCCCCTTTTTTCCAAACCCTATCTCGGTTGCTACCAACCATGCTCACTAAAATTCACCTGTTACTAATTGTCCCTTCGCTACTGCTGTCTTACCATTACTGTGCTATACCACCAGCGCCCCCTCTAGGCAAACTATTTTTGTAATATCATAGTTAGAATCACCAGTAGAACTCACAAAAGCTGTACTACAACACACAGGACTCATTCCAATCTCGTTAAACCCAAAATAAGAAAGATTCCTCCACATAGTCCCAACTTTAATATCCTATTTTCCAGAGTTGGTCTGCTAAATGTTAGGTCCCTCTCTAATAAGACATCTCTCCTAAATAACCTTATCCTATCACAGAAGTTACCTTTTATTAACTGAAACCTAGCTGAGCGCAGGTGAATCAGTCCAGTTCAAGGAGCTATGCCCACCTAATTTTAAATATTTTATTTCCATGTGCTAAATGGATGTGGTGGTGGTTTGGCAGTAGTTTTTAAGAACACTTTAAAATGTTGTCTTCTCCCTGTCGAACTGTTTAACAGCTCTCACATTTGTTATCAGCTGCTGTAGTCCTGTATGTTGTATTGTCATCTACTGTCCACCAAAATCAAACTGTAACTTTCTAGCCGAGTTCTGATTTTATTGCCAACATTGTTGTCAAATAGAAATACAACCAGAGATACTATAAATTGTATCACATATGAAACTGTCTTCCAGCCCAGATGATGTCATTCCAGCCAAGTTTTTAGTTACAGTTATTGAATTGGATGATGGACGTGTTTGCTGACAATTTATAACAGATCCCTGTGTACTGGATATGTCCATGGAGCATTTCAAAGTTGCTTGTATTCAGCCTCTGTTAAAAAAGCCTGAGCTAGATCCTACACTTCTGGTAAACTATAGGCTCATCTCCAAACTACCTTTTATATGTTAGAGTTTAGAAAAAGGTGTGGAAAAAAACTTGCTTTTAACAGTAGAAAACTATAACATTTTGATTATTTCCAGTCTTGGGACTGATCTTATTCTCTTTGTACACGCTTTCCCTTAGTTATATTCACAAACATGGTGTTTCTTTTCATTGTTATGTTGACGACCCACAGCTGTACCTGCCTTTAGAGTTTCAGACTGAGGCAAACTGAATTCCTTCATGCTTGTCTAGGTGAAATCAAAAGTTGAATGGCTCAGAAGTTTTTACAACTCAATTCTAGCAAAACAGAAATTGTTGTTATTGGTCCCCAACAATTGTCTAAACATGTTCTGCTATGCGCTGGTTCTCTGCGAGACTCTTAACTAGAACTAGAAGAAGTGACCATATTACACATCTTAGCCTCTTTGCACTGGCTCCCAGTATGTTTTAGAATTGATTTTAAGATTTTATTACTGACTTTTGAAGCCCTTCGTGGTCTCTCCCCAAGCTATTTATCTGAGTTATAAGTACCATATGAGCCTGCACGTAGCCTGGGATCCTCTGATAGATGTCTTCTGGGTGTTGCTCAAACTAAAAACAAGAGGTGACAGAGCATTTGCGGTCAGAGCCCCAAAGCTTTGGAACAACCTGCCTGAGGATATCAGATCAGCAAACTCAGTAACCTCTTTCAAATCCCTTCTTGAAACACACTTTTATCGGAGAGCCTTTCCTGATCTTCCTTTACTTGTATGTTTTCTGCAATAGTCTCTCTTTGTTTATTAAACTTTATTTTTTTTCATTGCAGTTGTTGTTGTTGTTGTCTTATGGTTGTTGTATTTATTGTTGTTGTTTTATACTCGTGTTAAGCACTTTGTAATGCAAGTTTAGAAAAGTGTTCTATAAATAAAGCTTATGAATCAAGTTAGAAAGGTCTGAAACATATTGATAAGCATACACTATAAGCATACAATATTATGTTATTGTCGTGTGCATATTTATAAAATGTTGTACATAAATTCAGTGGCTTGACAAAAAAATACATTCATACTTACTGTATATATGCAAACCTGACAGTAGTAAAGTGCTGATTACATGCTGATGTCTATTACTAACACTAATAATAATAAAACATTGAACCAGTCTTTCACACTTTCATTTTCTTTGTACTGGTAAAAGACTAACATGCCTCTCAATTACTGAAGTCCAATTTTAAACACAAAAGCTGCACATTCCCACGCACCTCTCTTTTCTTTGCTTTTGTCTGTGCGTAAGACAGTGACCGTCATCGAGACCAGTTAACCAGCAATTACATTTCATATTTCAATTCAGAAAAATCATCAAAAAACTTAATTTATCACGCACAAGCCTGAAAACAGTAACTCAGTTTGGAATCCAGATGATTTTTAAATGATTGACGTATCAACTCCTGTTGTTTTTTTATGCAAGTCATTTTCTGGTAGTAGTTTGTAATGACTATACAGGAGCACTAAAAGAAAATTCAGAACAGGGCGGCACATAGTACAATACATTTAAATCTAAAAGTACAAATGTTCACTGTTCTGTATGTTTTTCATCACAAGCAGAGTTTGGGTCAGGCAGACTTACAGAATAGAGGGTCAGGGCAGTAATCAGGTCCAGGACAAAATTAAGGTTGGTAACAGGACACAAAAGACAGACCAGACTCAGGATGGTTGTAGGCTGAGTAGCAACAGCATGAACTGTTACAATCTGCCAACGGCTTGTGGACAAAGCAGGGTTTTTATGGTGTGTGGCTTAATTACAGAGCAGCGGCTGGGGGTGATTGAAAGTGTGTGTGTGTTAGTGAAGCAAAGCAGGCTGCCAGAGCTAAAAAGGTGAGTGGAGCAGGTGAGAGTAATCAGGCTGATAGGTTGAGCAGAGTTGACCAGGGAGAGAGTATCCATTAATCCATTTTCTGAACTGCTTAGTCTCCATAGTGGTCACAGGTGTGCAGGAGCCTATTCCAGCCAGCATACGGGCGAGAGGCAAGGTACACCCTGGACAGGTCCCCAGTCTATTGCAGGGCCACATATGGACAAACAACCATTCACACTCTCACTCAAACCTACAGGCAATTTAGAGTCCCCAGTTAACCTGACTGTATGTCTTTGGACTGTGGGAGAGAACCCACGCAAACCATGCAAACTCCACACAGAAAGACACTGGCCGACCCCGGGAATCGAACCCAGGACCTTCGTGCTGTGAGTCGAGCGGTGCTAACTGCTGCACCATGGTACCATCGTGCCGCCCAGGAAGAGATTAAGAACAGGAAATACCAAATGAGGGCTCAGAGAGTGAGAGTGTGTTTATGTGGGTCAGGAGCATGACTGAGCGGTGTGGTCAGGTGGATCTGAGAGTGTGAATAAACAGTAAAAAACTTCTCCAGCATAGCATTATGTCTTATCACTCAAACACCTGACACAAGATGATGGGGCAAACTCGCCATGCCTCTGATACTACCGCTTAGAAGAGGGGCAGCACTGACCACTGAAGCTGGTTTACTATTTCTTGCTACATGCTACAAATCTGAAATGCCTCCATTCCAAAGAAAGCCGCCACTAGATTGATTTACAGTTTTTTTTTTTCTTGATGCCCATTCTAATTAATCATGGTGCCACTAATTATTAAACAAAGAAAACAAAGACAGAAGGCCCACACCCATTGCCTCAGGATCTTCTTTACATTCAACTGTGTGTCTGGAATTCACAGGCATCTTTTTTCCAGCATTTGTAATTAATATACATAATTGCATAGTCTTATCTAGTGTGTGTGTGTGTGTGTCTGTGTGTGAGAGAAATTGCATACCTATGTCTGAGCATCTGCTGATAAGCTTGTCTGTTAAGTCAGAAGCTGTTATATATTCACGTGTCACTGATTAGGAGATCTGAAGCTCAGATACAGTAAACCAGATTGTTGGCTTTCAGAAGCCAACTCAGCCAATTCATTCTAAAAGCTCAGGTTGGAGCCCACAAATTACATCTTGTATGTTCAGGAATACAAAGAGAAAGAGCAGTGAGAGGGAAAATGATCTTGACATGTAGTCTAGTCAAACATCGGACAAGGAGAAATTTGTTACCTGAGCAAGACTTTATTCTTTGTCTACATTAGCTCAGATATCTGATTCTGATCCTCAAGGGGAAGTCATCTTCATGTTGGTGTTGCTTTCTTAAGGCACAAAGTAGCTAAACTTTACATTTAGGAGATTTAACAGCTTCATCCAGCTTGTTTTTCAGCCCCACATGTGCGGGCCATCACATGATTTCCTCTGCATTCTGAGGAATAATTGATCTTGAACTTAAACTGAACTCGAGGCATAAATTCTTATTGATGGATATTAATCCAAATGTGTTTAATATTAATGTTTGTGAGAAGACTTAACTCAGTTTACAACAGTTAATCGCTATTTCTTCATTCTGTTGTAGGAAAAAAATATTATTCAGACACTCATTTCTCTACTGATCAAATCAATCACCGATCAATCACTGTGAATAAAGAGACTGGTCATTTTTCTGCGTGTCAGTAAGCTTAGATGGAGAAATATCTGAAATTCAATTGACTGTTGCATTTTCAGAGATGAAAATCTGTCCACAGAGGAAAAATGAGCATAGTGGGTGAATTGTTAATTAATCTTATAAGTGTAATATCTTAATGTAACACGTTTCTATTTAAGGAAATCATGCTCATTTTGATGACACCAGGCTTCATTTCTTGTGTCTTTAGGCCTACATGCCACCTCACACCTCAGTCTGAAGTGTGTTTTGCATTATTTTATTGCTCTGATCTACTACAGTAGTGGTGCACCAATTACCACAAAGTTGGTTATTAATGGTCCTTGAACTAACACTATAAAAATCCAATTTAATTCCCGCTCGGAGTACCCATCTTCTTGTGTTTAGATGTATTTCTATATCCTTGTCCTTCCCTTCTTGGAACCAGTTCAAACGAGTAGTAGTCTTTTAACATCAGAGAGTGTCAGAGACAGATTTGGCCATTTCTTTATTGAAATCTTTTAAAGGTGCCTCCTCCCTGGCTGAAGTGAAGAGGTTCAGAGGTTTACAAGTAATCTTAGCATTAACAGGCATTTCAATGGTATGGCCTGGATTTACAGTCCAAAGAGAAAATGTGAATATTAAGCGTCATATATGGTAGAGTTTTATCCCTTGTGATTAGATTCACAAGTTTGACCATAGTGGACTTTATTAATCCAGGTAGCTGCAGCATTCAGACACACACACTAAAGCAGCAAGCCAATATTACATTTAACAGGCCAGAGGAAATGTCTGTTTTTGTTGACTCATTGCCATGTTGGTTTAAAAGCCCATTTTTTAACAGTAAAGTGGTGATTGCATCACGGTGGGTTAGTTGGCTGAATCTTGACCGGTTAGCTCAAAGATTAGAAGTATTTTTCTAGCAGAAATGCAAACTACACCACCAATATAAAAATATTTTCTAATGCATTTCACTCATACCTGGTTTTGTCTTAAAATTAGAAGCTTGATGGTCCTAAACACATCTGCCTGTGGTTTTTTTGCCATGTTAACAGTACTCGCTCTACTGCAACACAGCATTGGCTGTTTGGGGGAGCATCATGTCAGTTTACACACATTGTTGATGCAAGTATCATTAAGGGCATTCATACTCTATGCAAGCTATGTAGATGTAATTACAAGTTTAAGCCAGTATGTTATGTGTCAGTTTCTGTTCTGCGTCTTTGCAGATGTGATATATTGTTCATGCAATAGGACAGTAAAACATGTAGTAAAACACATGTACTAATACATAGTCCCAGTCTGATTGGATGACCTAGATACAGAAAAGTGATGTATTACTTTACTTCTGCTAAAGAAAAAAGACCTGGAGCTGGTAAAAATCATAAAATATAAGTGTTTTTATTTTGACTGCAATGCACCTGCACTTTCTCTCCATGCATTATCAGCACTGACTATTTCTGAATAAAGAGTGTTCATCACATAATAGACATCAGTATGTATGAACGAGTCCAAATTAAGTCCAACTACACAACTCTAAGTCCAACTTATTATTCCCAACAGCATGTGGGCCCCACCTGAATAGGCCGTTAGGCTTATATTTATGATGAAGAGAATGTGCAGCATAGCCTTACTGTAGGATTCACTTAGGTAATACTATTACCAGGCTTTTCACTTTAAAGTTGCATAAAACTGAAGAAAAAAGTACCGGACTCTGTCAAGACAAAAGAAAATTACAAAAATTATAGACGTCACATTTTGCTGTGCAAGTATGCGTCAAAACCAAAAAGTAAATAACAAATAAACGAGGTACAGCAGCCAGGATGTGCAGTAACAATCTGTAAAGTGAGTTTGATAAATATTCTGAGAGCTGATGTGTGTCAAAGCTAAGAAATAGAACATTGCAGCCCCGCTGAGTTATCACTGCCAGTGTGCAGTCTTACACCAGCAGCTTCAGTTGTCTGTCTGTGTCTACAAAGGATGTGCTCAGGCACAGTATTGACTGCAGCTCATCCACATTTTGGCAGCACTCAGAGTTCAGCCCACAGTCACTACAGTAATGAGTAAAATGGAAGAAAACACAAAATAATGAGTGTAAAACATGAGTGGTGGACTGCTGGACAACCGGGGTGATTAAACAGAAGTGTAGCTGTTTTGTCAGACCTGCATGTCACTACTGAAAACTGTGGCTTTGTGTAAACATGCAGTTACACTTGCACAGTGGGTTTAGCCGATTTGGCACAGTGTTAGCGTTTATATTTGTGTGTGTGTGTGTTTGTATTTGTTACCCACTAAGAACCAAAAGCAAAAAACAAACCAGTTTTTAGGCTTAAGGTTACAATTAGGTTTGGGTTAAGATTAGGGCAAAGCATTTAGTTGTGACGGTTAGGGTTAGAAATGCATTATGTCTATGGAGAGTCCTAACAAGGATAGAAATACAAACCTGTGTGTGTGTGTTATCCTTAAGATGTCTATAGGCCGTGAAACTCCAAGCTCTTTTCCAGCACAACTTAAAAAAAGCACCGTCTCTGTTCATATTTGAGAATTTCCTTCTGTTCAGGGTTTTGTTGGGCAGAGGACACTGTGGAGAAAGGTTCCTCATAACTATGTGGTGAAAACAATTCTGGGAAAAAAAATAATCATGAAATAGAGATGAAATCAACTCTGGCAGTGTGGATTCCATAATGCAACATGTGGAAAACAGATATGCTGTCCCTGCTACGTTCAGTACCCAGAAATGTGAGAATGACTGTGACATCCCTGCTGCAGAAGCCACCTGCCCTCTGAAAACACCCCGAGGCCTAGAGAAGACGAGTTTCCAGAAGTGTGGATAATGTGTGGATGCTGTGAATCCAACTAAAACTTTTTTCCTCCTTGAGAAATCAAACTGGATGGTTTTTATTTAATCATCTCAAACCCTTAAGAGTAATGTCTAGATGAAACATATTGTCTAGTCATGTTCCACTTTTGAAATACATGAACAAAGAAGCCACCAGACCCACGCTAAAAATTATACACTTTCACTAAACACTGTGTGCAATATGCGATGGAAATAGTTCTTTTGGTTCATGAAATAAGGTGGTAGTAGTGCATAGCCTTTCCTGCATAACCAGTTAGGAGATTAATTTAAGGTATTTTAATGAAGACAGATCTAACATTTATTATTATTACAAAATTCTATTTCATATATGCTGTAGTATGATTCCACTTATATCCAGGTAGAAGTTGGCCTCCCTTGGTTAAAAAAATCTTAAAGATTAAACAATCAGGGGAGGTTATCGTTATGCCACTACTAGACTGTGATTGGCCAGGAGGATGCCAAGGGAAGCCGAATGCCCTTTGGCTTCCACACCAATCAGATCACAGCATGGGATCAACGTCATCATCAGCCATTTACAGCGGTAACATTGGAAATATCCAGTGTTATGGAGGTTGGTAAACTGAACTGACTCTACAGCAACAGCTTATTAACGTCATGGCAGGTCAACACCAAAACTAGAGGTAGGTATGGAGGAGAAAAAGGAGGCCAGGAATGTCTTTGGATTTTGACTGGTACTCACAGTGAGTGGCGAGATAATGGCGGATGACTCAGGGAGTCAGTGGACTACAAATATGGTGGTTAGAGTTCGGTTAGAGACCAGAAGTGATTCTGACTTCACTTCCCAATATGGCAGCGCCCGTGTTGCTTGGAGCGGATGGTGAAGTAGGTGAGTCCAGAAGAATAAACTGTAACACCAACACTGGAAAAGGGCCACACTAGTCAGAGTTAGTAACAGGAGAGTGGCATGAAGTCCAAGAAGAAGGAAGCAGGGAAAAAGTTGAATCTGAACCTAATTGAAACATAATTCTTGGTCCACAGCACAATCCTGGGTCATACACAGTTAGCCAAACAACTGAAGCAACAGTACCCATCAGTCCAGATTCCAATAAAAGCAAAGCCAGTCCAAAGTCCACACACAGAACAACAGTTGATTAGTCCGTAATCCAAAGCACAGTACAGCACAACAAAGCCAGTCCGGATCATGCACACTGAGATCTTTAGAACCACAGGAAGGAGGTCAGGGGGGAAACGGAACAAGGCAGGGTACTCACAAAACCAAGGGAATAGATGATAGCAGGGTTCAGGTCGGTCAGGTGGTTGGCAACAAAGATCAATTCGAGGTTAGAATGCTGAATAACTGTGTTTCTGGGTAGGTAAGTAAACTATCTGGCAAAGGGATGACCCTTGAAACCTGCTTATAAAGGGAAGAAGGATCACAGGTGTAACTCATTTCAGTAATTAGGGACTAAGGAGCAGAGAGGGAGGGGGTACCGGAAGCTGACCATATGAGGAGAATGAGGGACAGACAGGCAGGGGGAGCCAGAGAGAGATGTGTTTGATACATGTAGCCAAAACATCTCCTGACTGAATTTGCAAATATTTGAATTATTCTTTTACTCATTATTGAATCTGTACTTTCACCGGCCAGTTTTGCTGCGAGTTATCTGATCTTATTTTATAATAAGGTATTTAAATCTGCATGTAAGTGTTGGCTAGTGTGTGTGCGTGTGTGTGTCAGTCACAGCAAGTCCTGCTTCTGCAGGCGCTTTAATAGCTCATCTGGCTACATACATGCAGTGACACACTCCCTCACAAGACATAGATTTGAAGTCATTTGGCTTCCTCAAAAATCTCACTCAATAAATCCCACTTGAGCAGCACTGGGAGAGAGTGAAGAGGAAATCTTCCTTTAACAGAAGACACCAGGTTAAGGGGGGCGGCCATCTGTCTCAACCAGTTGGGGTCAGTGGAAAGAACAATAACACCCAGGGATGTCCGACCCGCATCATGTACTCGTAAAACCTCTGCACCCGATACCACTTTACAGCAGAGCATTTATCCAGTAGGTGAGCAGGTAGGTGAAAGTGGAGAAATGTCAGCAGAGTAGAGATATTTTAACATACAGTTCAACAAGTTTGCTAATGCCAACAGCAGCAGCAACCACTACTGCATCAAACACTGTATAAGTTATAATATATCCAGAAATAACAGAAAGCAGAAGCTATTCAGTATCGGTTGTTGAAACTACTGGAATTCATCTCCTAATCAGCTGTTGGAGCTCAGGTATGTCATTCCCAGCTGTCATCACACTGTCTTACTGAAGGTACGTGACTTCAAGTGAATTATATTACAAGTAAAGCTATTCCAGGGTTCGCACACCAGCTAAGCCACAGTGGGTGTGTTTGACAATATGCTCCAGATGTGCTTCTGGTATCTGGACATCCCTAAAAACAATAAGCAGCAGAAAAATGCAGTAAAATAAAGTTGCATATACACTTAAGATTACTAATGCGATAACACAGGGAAAACTCCACTCCAGCACAGTTAGGACTTATGGCGGTTAACTTCTGCATTATTTCATGTCAATAAATTTGTCAACAGAATTACTGGTGAATTACTGAATGGCTAATAGTACTTGCTTATCAACTGTTGCAGTGTGTAGGAAAACTGTTTGTGCTAATCATTTTATCATCATGTTTTACAGTCCAAATATGTTCTAATTATATAATCATATTAATGATATTATTAAGTCTATTAATTATAATATATTAATATAATTTTGTCTATTTGCAAATACATTGACCTTTTGGGTCTTTTTCTTGAGTTCTGTCTCAAATCTGTATTTCATTACAGTTTACCTTCAGGCTGTCCAAATCCTGAGCTCTACCCTTTTCACTGTGTTAAAGCTCTTTCAAGGTTAGATTTGCTGTTCTGTGAATGTAAATCTGCCAGTTGGTGGCCATGTTGATCCCTGGTGCCTCCATCAAGTAGCATGAATGCTAAAAGGGCACAGAAACTGAATACATTCTTAGCAATTGTGTGTAAATCCACTGGGGATGGAACTTTGTAACCCTGAAAATCTGAGTGCTGTACGATTATCAGGATCCTGCAACTTTCAATCATCCGCACTGAATTAAATTCTGCTGGCTCAGGTATGAAAAATGAAAGACATTTTGAAATGAAAGCCCCGAATTGCTTCCTCACTTCACATTCTATCCAGTTTGTTTGAGGCTGACCTTAATAGACAGACAGTATATAAAAATACGAGAAAAGGAGTTTTAACTCAAAGGCTGAAGGTCTGTTGTCAGCTGCATGACATATTACTGCTGCATTATGTTTCTCAGTAGTTTAAACCTGTAAATCCAGCAAGTACAGACAGATCCTTTCATTGTGTCCTACAGAGCAGTGAAAAGATATTGTTTTCTATTTTTTCTTTTTTTTCTTAAATTATTCAGATTCCTTGCTAAATCATGAATAAACTGTGATTAACCACATTTTTTGGAAAGCTGAGTTCAGTTTTACTTGGCATGCCCAGACCTGATTACTGCCAGACTGGTTGAATCAAGAAATCACTTAAATAGAATAGAAGCTGACAAAGTGAAGCTGAAAGGTCTCATAAATCAACACATCATGCCACAATCTAAGAAAAAAATTGACATTTTTCAGTCTGGAAAGGGTTCCATGGCCATTTATAAGGCTTTGAGAGAGAGAACCACACTGAGAGTCATTATCCAAAAATGGAAAAAAAAAAGGTGAACCTTCCCAGCAGTGGCCGACCTACCAAAATTACTCCAAGAGCACAACGACGAGTAAAACTAACACAGCATTTCATAAAAAGAACATCATATCAACAGTCAGACATGGTGGTGGTAGTGTGATGGTCTGGGGCTCTGCAGCTTCAGGACCTGGACGATTTGTCAGAACTGATGGAACCATGAATTCTGACTGTACCAGAAAATCCTGAAGGAGAATGTCCGACCATCAGTTTGTGATCTCAAGCTCAACAAAATTTAAATAATTAAATAAAAGTGGTTTTGGAGTGGCCTAGTCAAATTCTGGACTGAATTCCTCCACAGTGAAAGACTCACTGTCAGTTATCGCAAACAACTGATTGCAGTTGTTGTTGCCAAGGGTGGAACAGTTATTAGGTTTAGGGCACAATTACATTTTCACATGAGGCCAGGCAGGTTTGGACAGATTCGTTTGATGATCTGAATCATTTTGTTTGAAATTTTAACAAATATGCAAAACAAATAAATAAATCGGGAAAGGGGAAAATACTTTTTCACAGCACTGAAAGATGTTTCTTTTTTTTAAATCTTTTAATCTCAGGAGGCTGATGGTTCAAGAACACATTTCCAAGAATACATGGCTGTCACTGAGTATGAAGGTCTTTTTAATCAGAAACCAACTCTACCACTAAGCATTCTTTATATGAGTTAGCCAGGAATTACTTGATAGATCTTAAACCCTCCATTGTATTGGGCTTATTGAAAACCATCTTAATAATGGATCTGGAGTGTGGCAGTTTCTTCAAGGGCATAGACCACAAGTACAAATGATTCACACAAAGTGGAGCCAGATAAGGATGTGCACGCACACACACAGTAAATCCTAAGGCCTCTGGGACTGACAAACTGAAAACAGTATAAGGAGCTGAAGTGAGCTCAGGGCAGTTTGTTACGATTATACAAGATAAAGCTACTGGAAAATATCAATAGAGTAGATTAGCTTTAGCCATCCCTGGGGGAACATTTGGCTGTAGCAGTAATGTGATAAATCAAAGGAGCATAAATAACAGAAGGACGAATGGGGTGTTTGTAAACATGCACAATTTTTGCCCTCAAATATTAAGTGTAAATACCTGCATATGAATAAATATGTTTATTCAGTCATATCAGTAGCAGCAGTGCAGAACAGACAGGAAATGAGAAATATCTAAATTATGAAACAGACGAACCACACATGCCACAAACA
>OMLM01021169.1:18909-29117 GCA_900302695.1 Helostoma temminkii | reverse complement strand
ACTTAAACACATATTTTTTCAGCTGCTGGTTGAACCTGTAAGCAACCTGCACATAAGTAAAATCTGTTGAAATCTGGTTGATTATTGTGTCTGTTTTAACTCACTAAGGTGTACAGAGACAATTTATCCTTGGCCCATTCTTGAATTTCTTTATTTTGAAAATGTATTTGCCTTGAACATTGACTCTGCGAACTGAGCTAGAGATGGAGCTGCTTGGACACAGGAGGAGAAAAATGCCAACAGTGCCCTTGAGATCTGTTGAGTTGGTACATTTTCAGAAATGTGGGAGTAATTCAAATATAGAGTGGCTCCTCTCCCTTTTCATCTAATGATGTACCTCCACCTGTCTCTGTCTCTGTCTCTGTCTCTGTCTGTAACTCTCTGTTTACAGGCCAGTGAGCTTCCTTTAGAGGAGCTGCTGGCTCTGTACGGCTATACAGTGTCAGATCCAGAGAAGGAGACCTGTCACATGGCTGCCAGCCTGCCAGACATGACACTGGACAAGGTGAGAGACACCCCAAGCATAACACAAATATGGAGCCTCGTTCATTTTTAATGACTTTACTCACACTCACCCAGTAATTCTGACTATTAGTGATAGTGACTGTTCTTATATACATTAAAAAATCTGCTTCTTCCTTCATTCTGATGTAATGTATTCGGCTTAATATATTTACAAAAATTATATTTCGTATTTTATGAAGATGGTTGATTAATGAATCATTAATTAGTTTAGTTTCTTGTGTTCTTTATTTATGTTGTTCAGGATCAGTTAACAGAGGATCTCTTTCCTGGGGAGACAGAGGAATTATCATCAGCTGATGATCTCACCCCCTCAGTCACCTCAAACACCTCAGATCTGCTGAATCGTCTGCAAGGTAACACACACACACGCACACACACACACACACACACACACACACACACACACACACACACACACACACACACACACACACACAGCACTTTAAATTCTCTTTTGAACAGTTATACTAAAAACAAAGACATTGCTGTAACCCCTTGTTTTGTGGTGGAATATTTCAATTTTAAATTGGTGCTTTGCTGAGGTTGCAGCTTCTTACTCACAGGTTTCATGACAGCATGTATTGGTTTATGTCTCAATAAGACTGAAACATATGAAAGGAATTTAAACATTTCTTAATCGATTTAGTTTAAAGATATTCAAACTTCCCCTGGTAGTGATACGATTTGAAATGACAACACTGATGCTGAGTCCACAGTATATGATGAAAACTAAACATATGACTGGTACGCTGCTTTTGTGTCTTTATTTATTCAGGAGAGATTAACTGTGAACACACCTCGGTAAAAGAAAGGTGGTGCCTTGTTTTGTGTATTGTTGTGCTTGTGTGAATGTGATTAGGGCAATTCCAAAAAAAGAGGAGGCTTCCCAGTTATATTTATCCAAAAAAGATATTACCAAATTCTTGTCCATGCTGTTCTTATAGAAAGCACCAGAGCGCCAGAGGTTGTAGAAGGTTTGGGTGTATGTGATTGGAGATGGGGTGTTTTTTTTCATTTGTGTGTAATTATTTTTATGCTGTCAAATAGAAATGTATTTATATCTCAAATTTTACAGTCTATACGTAGCATAGACCCTCTTTGCACTTAGATCCTTCAAGGAAAACACCCTATCAAAAAAGAAAAAACTTTTAATAGATGCCATGTGTAAATAACAGAATAGCATAGTAGATCTACGTTATGTTGTTACACTGTTACTTTTTGATGGCAGTGAACACAAACAAGTCACTGAAGTGCTCTGTCTGGTTGTTTGGTGGAATTAGTCTGTGGCAAAATGAGCTTCCCATCTGTTACAGCTCGTCATGGAGCAATTTTGCCTTCCTGGTCCGCTGGCGTCACCAGCCCCGATGCCACCACTCCAGCACACAGCTGCTTAGAACAGTACACTCACAACTATATACTGATAAACATCCTCAGTAGCCTGTTAAACATCTTAAAGGGAGACAGTTTTCTGAGGGAGAACAGCCTATTCTGTCCTTCACTGAAGAGTTCAGTTTGTCGTTGATGTGGACCTTGAGGTTACATGCATGAGTCCACAATCTCTACCTCCTCTTCCAGGATGGTGACAGGGACTGAGGCCTTCTGGCGTCTTCGAAATTCCTCCACCTGCTTTTTGGTTGTAGTGACATTGATTTTGGAGCAGCTGTTGCTGCACCACCCTACAAAGCTCTCAGTCAGGCCTCAGTATTCCTCACCATTATCAGTGTTGATGCATCAAGTGATTGTGGAATCATCATACAACATGGAATAATAAATCCAGAATTTCAGAAATGGATTTTGATGAAATTTATTGTAATTTCTAAGCAAAAAGATAGAACTGTAATATAGCATCAAGAGTTCTGACATTGAAGCGATGGCCTAATGTTTCCCTCTACTCTCTTGTAGGTGGAGACAAACACACATTAGTTAACTCATCAGATGAGGATTCTGATGATGCCTCTGTTCCCTCCAATGAAGAGCACAAGGCAGGTCACAAGAATAACACACCTCTCATGTACACTCAATATCTTGTACCATATTACTATTATTGGAGTTTACACTTCTCATTCAGATAGAAAATAACACAATGCACAGTAAGATTTTTAATACATTTTACTGTAATAGTTTTGTTAGTGGACATTTTCAACATGTACACACCATTTTTTAATTTTACGTCTATGCTGCAGTTATTTTGCAGTGGTATAAAACATAAAACAGGATTATATGATGTGATATATAATTCCTAATTTAGACAGAACCATGGAAGCCATTCATTTATTTATTCAATTACAGCACTTGAAAATATTTTCATTTGCAAAAGCCAAAGAAAACATCATTGAGGATAACATTTGACCATCACCATAACCAAAGTATAGCAGTTTAGTAGCTTGGACCAGAGAAGTGGTGCTGTATTTTAAAGTTGCAAAAATATGATGCATTTTAGAATTATGACCAAATATATCTTTGTTTTCCTTCTCAGGAGATCATGGTTGGCTCTATGTACCAGGCAAAAATTCCTCCACTCAATCTGTATACTTACTATGAGACTGGTAAGAAGCTAAAAAGATTGTGTAGATGCAGTCTGACATGTTTTGTAAACTTTGTTTTAAGATGTCACGCTGCCACGTGCATCTTTATCTGTGTTCAGTGTTTCTTGTTAATTTTCTTTTTACCCAGTTTTGCCTTTTCTCTCTTCCCAGCTTTTAAATGAGCTCTGCTCATTTAACTTCACCTCACCTTCTTCTGTCTTTTTGTTCAGCCTACAGCCCTGAAGACCAGTTATTGTGGCGGCCAGGTGTTCTGCCAGTGCAGGAAGTGGAGGAATTCTTGTTGCATGCACAGAGACCGCGGAGCCAAGAGGGGGCAGCATGTACAAAAATAAAAGGTTATACGGTTCAAGACAACGAACAGGTACAGTCACTACACATTGCATCCCAGATGATGAAACATATTTCAGCTGTGCTGCTGACACCAGTTACACCCCATCAACACTGCTGAAGTAATTTTGAACAATGCTCCAAATGCAGAGCAGTGTGGAAATAATAGTTACCGCCTAAGACAAAGTATCTAACTTCCTATTCTCCTTTTTATCCCATTGACTCTTAGGCACTGTATGAATTAGTGAAATGCAACTTCAATGCAGAAGAGGCACTGAGACGATTACACTTCAACGTGAAAGTGTGCAGCGGTAAGAACCTTCCTTGTATTGTGGTTGGTACTGTGTTTATTGTAGCTCTCAAGACATTAGCTGCTGACAGACACCACTAAAGTCAGGACAAGCCTGTGATTTTGTAGGATGGTAATCACAAATGTTGGTGCGCAACAGAGCTACATTATTAAAGTAGCACCTGAGCCCTTAAATGCTCGTGTCTTGAAATGTGACAAACTACATATGACAACAAAAGAATTATTTCTCTCTCTGTCAAACACGGTAGCACCAATGGATTTTATGCAAATGATATGGAGAAATACTTTACTGCCATCATTTGCTTCATCCATCTGCAAAGACTGATTACTTATAACAAACTATAGAACACTTTTGGCACATGATTCATGGACATATACTTTCCACCTCTTACAGATAAAATCACCTCAAAAGAAAACTAAAGATTTAAGGGAAACAAGAAAGAGAGAGGAATGTAGAGTTATTTAAGAACCTGAAGTCAATCACTGAGTTCAATAAAGTACAGATCACAAAAATGCGATGTATTAATATTTCAGCTGTATGAAAACATTTTCCAGTAGAGAATACTGCACAGTGTAACTGTATTTGGAGGAATACTTGACTGGACTTGATCTCACGGCCTCTTTTTCAGCACTGAACCTCAAGTCCAGCCTTAGTTCATGGACATATACATAAATTAAAATAGATGTGTAGCAGTATAATCCTGCTGATGTTTTGTATACACTGCAGATGAGCTGTGTGCCTGGAGTGAGGAGGAGTGTAGGAACTTTGAACATGGCTATCGGGTTTATGGAAAAAACTTCCACCTCATTCAGGCAAATAAGGTAAGTTGTTTGCAGTTTCCTGGTTTTCTGTATACATTGGTCATGAAATGTGATATCATCTTTACCAAAGTCGCAAATATCAACAAACACAATATTTCTAATCTGATGAAGCACAAACAATAAAAATATTGTGTGAATTTATTGAACACACATTAAACATACAGTATGATGGTGGAAAAGAGAATAGTTTATGGCTCAGTTATTTTATCACGCCACGCACAACAATATTTGTGGATTGATGAAACTAAGGTTGTAGTGTTAGGCAGCAGTACGTATGGTGTAAGAAGGAAACCGTGAACCTATTTGAAAATATCATCCACTGATGAAGTATGTATGGAAGAAACATCATGATTTGAGGCTGCTTAGCTGGACAACTTGTTGTTGTGGAGGGAATTTCTAAGTTTGTCAAGGTGAATAACAGGATAATGTCAGAATGTCTCTCTGCAAGCTGAAGCTCAGAAGAAGTTGGGTGATGTAGCAGGACAGTGACCTTACACATCGGCAAAATCCACCTTTTTACTTCTTCTTTCCCCTGTATCTGCTGTTGCCATTTGATGAAACAAGAATGAAACTTTCTGGCTCCTCAGGTTCGAACACGCTCTGTTGGTGAGTGTGTAGAATATTACTACACATGGAAGAAATCTGACCGTCATGAGTACTTCACCCAACAGGCCACCAGGATCACCCGCAAAAAGTACAGCTTGCAATCAGGGACCATGTGAGTATAGAATGAGATATCAAGCCTGATGCAAAATATACATGATTCATGAACAGGCTTGGGAACCCAATCAGTATCCTATCAAATATACTGCATACCTACGTATGGGATGTGAGCAATTTAATTTGCTAGATGGTGAATATTTTTGAGTTTTGAGTTAGTTATTGCCTGAGTAATGGTTCCTGTGAAAACTGTGTGGTCTGTAAGATCACTACTTTGAGCACCAAAACATTTTTCTGTCTACCTGAATTGTAGCAGGATGGTAATAAAATGTAATGTTCATTGTTGTAATTCTGAATCTAACAGCTTTAAGGGTGTGTCATTCGTCTGCTCTTTGTACTTGTATTGTAACGTTGTCTCTTAATAACTTACAAAGATCTGCCACACACTGTAGGTTCTAACTTTACATGCTTTCCTGAGCTGACAGTGGTTGTGTGTTGCAGGGAGGATGGAGACCAAGATGGGGAGGTCAGGGAACTGGAGGGAAGCAACAACTCCTCAGGCTTATTGTCTCAGAGCTCTATGGGGCCCAGGCAAACTGAGTCTTCATTACCTCCACAGTCAAGCCTGGACCTGGAAAAACAAGGTAACTTAGGAGTAATCTGTTACAATTTTCTGATATGGTGGCACATATCCTGGAAGCTGTTGCTAGTATTAGTCTGCTCAGCATTAAATTGACTTCTTGTCACAGTACAGCAATACTATAGCTGACTAACAAAATGTACAATTAATATTGGGGTAAGTGTAACAGATTTAATGTCATAAAATATTATTCAGTGACCTCATGTTCAAAGCTAAACACTGGTAAAGAAGCACATGTACAGTAAATGATCAGAATTTTTAAAATGTAATTTCAAATTAATTTGAAGTGAAAGCTGGTCATAGGACATTTAGCTCTACAGCATTTTAGTGAAAGACTAAATTTGGTTTCCACTTGCACTGAAATCAGAAAGCTGCGTATTCTTACCCTTTTACTGTACAATACATAAACAGTTTACACAACATCTGACACTTTTTCCAAATCATATAATCTCCTGCTATCCATCATGTTATACATGCAGCACTATGAATTTTATTTTGTCTGTGGAATGTGTTTTAAATTTTGACTCCAGCACAAGGTTTTGTGTTTTGTTTTCACATATTCATTATCATGTCATGAATCATTTGTCTTCCCTCTTTTGTTTTCCCCATTATTTTCTCGCTTCTTGTGTGTCCTGTTATTGTGTTTGTGTGTGCACGTCTGTATGTGTGTGTCTGTGTGTGTGTGTGCATGCTGGCATGTTGACATGATTCTCCAGAGGAGGAGGGCCGCCCCAGGCGCAGACGAACCCCTCGCTTTCTCTTAAAGCCATGAACTCATCCACACAGGCCACAGAAAGTAGGCTGGGCCTGCAGGTAAACAAAAACGGGAAGTCTCGCAGAGAACAGAAATATTCTTTTGTTTGAGAATAAATCTCACTAACTTACCTGGTGTATATAATCAAACTCTAAATGAAGCTTGTAACCTTTTATCATTTCAGATATATTAAATTCATGCCCTCTTGTTGCCTTAGTTTACTATAACATATATTTGCAGTACAGTTTTGCAAGTTGATTTGTTGTTGCTGTGGTGCATAGGGACTCAGTTCAACAAATGAGGAACTTACAGTTCAAATCAGCAAAATAAAACATGCAATTAATAATAGGCTTACATACACATAGTCCTGTAAGTGTAAAAAAACATCTCACTGAAATAAATGAATTATAATGGCTACAGCTGCTTTAGGAGACACTGTCATACATGCTCCTGCTCAGTGGACCTCATGCAAGAACATTTTAATATTTTTCTCTTAAATTTGTCCGTATGAGTATAACACATCAGATTCCCTGAAGTATCTTAACTCATGAACTTGTTGTAAATCAATTTTAGTTTGGTTTAGTGCTGCCTGTTCATCAGAATTTGTGTGTCCATGAGATTTGATCATTAGCATAATCAGCTCCCCCCAAACTTTATATAAGTTTACCTGTTCTGTCTGCTGCATTTGTGCAAAGGCTTCATTCACAAACGTGTCATATGAGAGTAAAAGGAAGAATTTCACAATCACAACAATGAACAGAGTCAGTTAGTCGCAGTAGACAGACCCTAACTATTGGAAAATGTTAACAGTACGTGTCAGAGTCAGATCAGAGCAGCAGCTCTACTGTGACAGACAGAGAGAATGGTTCACACTGCATAGCAAAACATCTCTTGACAAATACATGAAGCTGCCAAAAGAATTGTCAGTGAGATATTAGAGAATCTTCCAGCTCCAGTAGGTGATGTTACACTGTATTTTAACAGAGTCTGACAATGGACAGTGACTTATATTGTTTATTAAGTGAATCCACTGGTTTTTACTGAACCTTCAAATGAAGCAGTAATTGATTACACGACTGCAATTACAGACATTTTGTTGATCTGAAGTCCTCCACATCTGTCTAGATGGTGAGTTGGTGATGGGGCTGTCAGAGCTGTGTGGTGACGGATGTCCTCGGCAGCTGATTGGCTTTCCCTTCCCTTTGCCGCCCATGAACGAACAAGAGAGACGCTCAGAAAGTTGTTGTCCTTCAGCTCTAGTCCATCTCCAGTCCCAGCCCTCTACCCAGAGCTCCCACTGGGCCAGCGGAAGACCTCTGTCCTGCTATGACGATCACCCTCTCCCAGACTCCTGCTTCTACCATCTACACATGTGTGGCGGAAGGTTTGTTTCTGAGGGCCTTGACTGTGGTACAGCAGCTGATGGAACTGGTGTCCCCCATGGTCCACCAGTGGAATTCAGCCTGCCGTCTACCTCACCTCCATCATCTGCTGTGCTCCCATCACACTTCCAGGCATTTGTCCCTTCCAGCACCTCCACTTTCTCTCACAGTGACGGGTCATGAGAAAAATTAAGTGGTACTCATCGTGGTTGGCTCTGTGTCAAAATTATTGATCCGTCTTGGTATTGACACCAGGCTTAAAGAAACCAACAGTGCGTTTGAGTAACATTGTGAAAAAAGATGGACCTCCTACCTGTGTTGGTTACTCGTCCGTCTGTACCTTCTTTTTAAACGGAGACACTTGAACTTTCTGTTCATTATGGAAGTGTTAATCACTATTTTCCAGATGTCTGTTATGTTTTTATTAACAGCCTGCACAAGGACAGTAAATGAACTATTGAATGGATGCCATGAACACAGTTTTGAAAACACAATGAAGGTGATGAGAGCTACAGTCACCATGCAAATAAATCAGAAGCAAATTACTAACAGGCCATTTTCTTTATAAAACAGATCAATAATTGACAGTGGGAACTGTTGCTTTGTTTTTATATAAGATGGAGATGCTCCTCACATTTTTCCAAACCTCTTCCAACAGTTTCTTTATGTTTTGCATATTGGCCTTTAGTTTTGCTGCAGCATCCACTTGGATCAGTTTCTGAGCAGTACTGCATTGTCTTGGTTGCTGACCACAGAGTAAAATCTGTCCACTCAAACAGTGTAGAATAGTTTATTTAATATGTTTAACATCTCTGGCCTTTTTTCTGCTGTGCACATGCTTGTGCTTCTCTAAACTTTTAGCCTCCAGCACTTTCACTTTCTTTTTCAAAATTTTGTTTAAATACGAATCAAGAAACTAAACTTAAGATTTTCTAAGGTTTATTTGAACATAAAGCAGAGTAAGAGCAACAAGGACTTTTTGCAGATTCTTTACTGTTGTGGATTTTTAAAAAATCTGTATTATTTCCTGAGGATTTACAAAAAGATTTATAAGATGCAGTTCTTTCTCACTTCTGCTCAGTCTGTCATTTTGAATATTTAATACAGTGAATAGCCTATTTGACATGCAGAAAAGACTTAAAAACATTGCAAGTGCGAAATGCTAAGATAGGTAAATCATTGCAACTTTGATTATTTCTAAAACTAGTCACTGTCCATCTGGACAAGTGTCACATGTTCATACAGTTAGAAAAGGGGATGATGCTATTTGAAGATTCTTGTTGTGCGTACAACAAGATAAAGGCCTTGTTGTTTGTGTACAATGTATGTAATAACAGATGTTGGGGCCCAAAGATCATCTTGTTCGCTGTTTTTCTGTTGAGTGTGCAGGGGCCTGTACCAAGAGGCAGGTAGACAAATAAAAACTCATTAATTACATTAGATTATGCTCCAGCTATGAGAGAATTATGGGTTTTATTCTGATACCTCAGCAACCTCTTCTCGCGACAGGCCTCACAGAGTTGATTTGTTTTTTTGCTGGCTAAATGAAAAGAATTTATTTGCATACCAGCAACAAGGAAGCAACATCCAGTTAACGTTGAATCCAGGAGTCTTGTGCCTAATGTGATGAAATATAATGAAAATTGTGTAAATACATCTCTATATGCATTTACACATCTAATATTTATTATTTTATAATCAAATAAATTAAATCAAATTACTGATTGGGCTTCAAAGTACCTATTATTAGGAAGAATTACATTACATTGCAGGAAAATCTTGCCCAGTGTTCTTCCATCTATGCTTCTATTTATTCCTTGTTTCTGACTACAAATGTGCAGACTCTTCCTGTAAGCCAAGCTAGTTCAGATGTTTGTTTAGTCTTTGACTGTTTACACTAGTGGGAGGTTCAGGAGAAGACCACGAAGGCAGGAAACGAAGTAGAATCACTGCCTTTTGTTAATTCTTTGTTTTTACTTTTATTTTTAGCAATTTATATATTGTACTGCTTCTGTTATGGTTGTTTATAATTATTATATTTTGAAAAACTATTAAAATAAATAATGGTGAAATATTAAAATGTATTGCTCTTGTATTAGTTATTTTAAATACTGCTTGTGTATGTGCAGTCCCAGAAACGCAGGGAAACTACTGTGAGTAATCTTAACGGTGTTATATTGAAATTTAAAAATCTTTCTGGATATAATAAATAATATGTTTATATACTGTATAATGCAGTGGT
>OMLM01021169.1:0-13177 GCA_900302695.1 Helostoma temminkii | reverse complement strand
TTGCAGCCTTTGTATTAGCTGATTTGGTAGTTCTGTCATTGCTAAGGTCATTGCTGATATATATATATATATACATATACATACATATATATATATACACAACAAATTTAACAAAAAGGTGCAGCATTAATGAGCCACTAAACATGTTTGCCTCTCTAGTTCCCTCTAGTGGCCCCAGCCTGCAGTTGAAGGAGCATAACAGTGTAGTTCCTGTATTTGTGGCTGCCTCTACCTGTGGAAGAACAGCATGGCTTCATCACCCAACGCAGCTTCCACTATCAGAAAGAGAACAATATATTTGTTGTTATTTGTTGTCTAAATTGTATGGGGAAAAAAAATATTGCTGTACAGACCAAAAGCTTATCAGTTTTGCTTACAATCCAGCCTGTAGTCAACATAGACGTTTATATAACATAGACACTATGCCAGTCACTTGGTTATGGTGTTCCATGTAAGCCCTGTCTGCTAGCAGCTTACACCCTGTCATTATGCGCTGGATTGTCTCAGGTGCATCTTTGCACAGCCTGCACCTGAAGACTTGTCTGATGTGGTAGAGCCCAGCTTCTAGTGATCTTGTACTTAGACCATGTTTGTGTGCTACCATGATTAGTGCCCCTGTGCTGTCTTTCATTCCAGTTTTGTCCAGCCACTTGGTCACAGCAGTTTGTCCTTTCATGTACTCATAGGTTTTTACTGTTCCATCCTGGATGGTACTTCTGACTCCTCGGCCTACTACCTTCCACTTAATGTGCAGTCTCAGGGTGCTGGATTTGGGTAAGGAGCTTCATTGTCTCCTTGCCATACTTGATGGTGATTTGTCAGTTGACTTGAATTTGGTCTCTAGAGTGGTTTTCCACAGTCCCATTGAGTTCTTGATAAAGTCTCTTCTAGTCATTCCAGGATCCAGCCTGTATATGAGTGAAAGTCCATTCCATGTATGCAACCTTTTGGTTACTGAAGTCTAGTATCAATATATTACTAAAAATTAATTATGGTAGTTCTTGATTATGTCTAAATGCTCCTAGACAAACAAATACACTCAGCTTGTTCAAAGAGACAAACAGAGAGCTTTATGGATTTTAGCAGTATTATATACAGTCCAGTTTGCAGCTGTTAGTCATACTACACTCAAAAAACTACACTTAATACAGTGAGCTGCACAACATAAAAAGAAATGCTTGCTTTTCAGCTATATTAGCAGATTTTCATTATGTAAGACTCACATGAGAGAATGAGCTTTACATGTGGACTGTGGTAGTGCAAGAAGAGCTCTACCGTAATGTAACTGTCCCTCTATCTCATCTGGCCTCCTGTACTCCAGGCCAGGTTTCACTGCCTGATTAGGAGCTATACTGTAATCAAACCGCTCTTTCTGATTGTGATATTTTTATAAGGACTTTACTTTTGCCATGTCATATTAAACAGGACCAGAGACCACCAGAGCTAAGCTGGCTCCTGAAATCCACATGCCAAGCAGACCATTGATCCTGTGAAGCAGACCATACACATGGACAATGCTGTGTTTTTCCTTTGGCTTTATCATTTTAGCAAACTATTCATATTAGAGTTGGAGTGGAGTGGGAAAAGATATAGCTAGTTAAAAATCAATCAATCAACTCGTCAATTTAAACCTTCAAAAACCATGCACCCTCTCTAATCTGCAACTGGAATATCAGCACTGGTTTGTGGCTATCCTAAAAGTGAAGAATCACTTCATTCAACATTATGCCTAAAACAAAACACACTACATGTAGTAGACAAACTCAACTGAGAGCTGGTAAATTTAATAAACAAATGTGACAAAAATTTGAAATATGAAAATTGGTTCTTCCTCTATGAATAAGGACATTTATGGATATTTTCCATCAGGCTATTATCTGAATATTAAACTCATGTGGCAATTGCATCCCTGTCCCTCTGTCTAATCTTTTAAGGTGGTGATAAAAGTTTATTTTGGAAAAGGTCAGATATGTGTCTTTTTACTCCAACATACTGCGTTCTGCCACCAATAACCCGATGGAAGCAACCACAAGGGGGCAGAGGAATATTGGTTTTACACTAACTCAAGTCCCCATGCTGCCTCTTTTTTTTGAACAAGTCTGTAATGATTGTGTGCATTAATATTACCTACCTCACCTAGTGGTTCTGAGCTAATAGACTTGAGGGTAAAAGAGCTGTTTATCAAGCAAACAGAGTTAAATGTTCATAAATACTCAGTACAGGGCCACCACTTGCTTACTGCATCCAGCAGGCTGTGGGTTTGTATTGACTGCTGCTGGAAACATCCTGACTGTGGGGAGCAAAAACAAACTGTGGCCCAGAGTCATGCTGATGTAAAGTCATGCTAATTTTGCTTCAGTCCCAACATGGTTTACAATTGTCCTAATGCTGTTGAGCTGTAAATGTCGTCCTGTCTATTTTAATTAACAACCACCAGGTGTGCTCAGAGTGGGTCCACCTCCTGGTGACATGGTGTTTACTAACATGTCTATATGGAAACACAGTTCTGACTTGTGTATAATCTTTTGCTTTTCAGTCAGCCTCCATATAAATCTACCTCATGAGTAGAGACAGGTTAAGCTCCCAATAGAACTGAGCAGATCAAGGGTTCACTCTGTGGGGCTTTCAATGCTGAGTGCAAGATGGGATGAGGGATCATGCAGGGCTCACATCTCTGTGAGGGTTTCTGAAATGGTGGAAGAGCTGAGTCCTCAACTAAAGCTTTCAAAATCCCATGATTGCATATTCTGAAAATGAAATCCAGATTACTTTACTTTACAGATAATGAAGTGTAATGAAAGTCAGCTGTTTCAGGATGTGACCTGTTCCTTCTTTTCTTTCCTTTTCTTTATTCAATATTTCACTATTTTTGACCTGAAAGCGCAGTTGTTCCCTCCTATCCTGGAACCTCCTCCTGGTCTGGTCTTTACGGTGGCTGTGTCATCTCTACTCAACAGACAAAACTTAACTGCAAAACAAGAAGAGGAAAAAAAACACTCGAACTGCCAGGAGCTTTTCTCTGTTGCTCCTTCAATGCGTAATATCTCCGTGCCTGGTTGTGATCAGATGGTCAGAGAGGAGCCAGACAAGGAAGTTGGGAGGAGGGACCATAGCGCAGTGGCGTGGTGTGTGCGGGGAAAAGAGTTTTTAACTGGATTCTCGTCCTGCGCTGTGAAATCGGAGGATCTCTTCAGTTTGTTCCCAAAGCAGTAATGCGCGCAAAGAGACGCAGGACTCCAGCAGCGTCGCGTATCTGCTCAGAAGCCGCTTCTGTCACGCTGTCGTTTTAAAAAGTTACACACCTATATGGTCAGTGTTCGCGCAGGTAGTGAAGAGGATCCCGGAAGAACTCGTAGCGCAGGTTCCCAGGTTGTTTGTGTAACCTGTACTTTTATTCCAAAACGAGCGAGCGCGGATGGGCTCGTCGACCTTATTCAGAAAGTAGTTGTTGTCTCTTATAGTTGTTCAGCTCTCAGTGACTAAACAAAAAGAAGATGGAAATGATGTTGAAGAAGAAGCTGTTCGTGCTGATGGACGTGCTCTGCGTTTTTGTTGGTGAGTTACGGACACAGTGTACCAACTATAGTTATTTTATGCTGTTGTAGCGACTGTAGTTTCTTGTCAGTAGATTATAAGGTTTACGCCCTCGACGGAAGCTTATGCATTACTTTAATACTGATCACACAACACAAGCTGTTTCATGACAGTCTGTCTTTAAAGGGCAAAGGAAGTATCTGGATTTCCACGCATGAGTGCGACACTAAAAGTGCAACCTGTCACCGTGTGCCGATCCCAAACATAACATGCTAAAGTGTGACACTGCCTGGGAACACAGGAGGAAATGTTGTCATTCTCCTCGCTGGCTTGCTGCATGCTCCAGCCTACTCACCAAAAAGTTTAGCAAGAGTTTGCAGTGTCTCGGGAAACTGAATGTTTGTTTATGGAAATGTGATATGCATATGTGTGCACTGCGTGTTCATGGTTTTTTAAAAGTATTTTGTCTGCTGCTTCCTGCTAAAAGTTTTCCCATTTCCCCCACTGTGCATTTATCAAAATATTACTTCCGTTTGTGCTCCACAGACCATTGTTTTGCATTTAACTTCAGCTGGGAGTATTTTTTCTTTACCACAGTTTTAGTATCCACATTAGGGTGTAGGTTTTGTCTTCACCCCCTTTGAGCAATAGACAAATAATAAAATGTTGGATAATAAATCATGTCATTGACACATGTTGTGTAACAAGAATAATCCCACCATGTTTTTATTGAATCATGTTTTATATTGAATTAACTGAATAGGATTAGACCAGTGTTTGTGTAAATGGTTATTATGTATCCAATTAATTGATATGTAATTGGAACATAGGAATTGCTAAAAACAATGTACTAAAATTAATGTGTGATCCACTAATAAATACATTTATTTGGGGGTCATACATTTATTTGTAGTATTTTAATTTTTGACATTTAAATGCATAATAATATAATTTACAAATGTATATATTAAATGTCAAATAGGTCCAGTTAAAGAGCTTTATAAAAAACAACATAAAATCATCACAACCCCATAAACAGTGACACGACACCTGTCATCCTTCATAATGATAATGACAAACATACAATAGCATTTATATAACAAACATGAAAACTCATCACCGCTGCTGTCAGAAGTTACTTTCAGATCCAGCCAATGTGTGCTTGCAGTGGTAGACGTGTTGCGTAATTGTCTGGCATTTAGTGGCTTGTTCATTCCTTGTGTCTGCGTTGGTGGTAGTGGTGGCGTTAGAGGCAGGATGGAGGCAGGGGTAATGGATCATGCATGTGTGGATCTGCTTTGCTGGGCAGTTTCAGCACCCCCCTGGCTTTTTGGAAAGCCCTTGGTTATGTGTCCATAACATGTTGCAAACATCTACAGTAGCTGAAGTTGATAAGCTTCACCATTTTACTGTTAAAGTCTGGCATTATCGTCTGGTTTTGGGTTGGTCGGTTAGTTCTGGATGGCTGCATCCCACCCTTTTGCCTTTCCCTTCCCTTCTGCCACCCACCCAAAAAATCGTCAAGTCAACCCCAAGCTTATGTGAGGTTGCCCCAGCCATGTACTAACAACATGGTAGAGCTTGTAATTATGTTGAACATTAGTCTATATGGAAACAGAGTTCAGACTTTGGTTGTCTGCATTTAGGACTATTTACGTTTCTCATGTTAAACCAAAAAGTGACTAATGTTTCTCTCACAGTCTGCCCTGCCCAGGTCAAATTAACAACTGTTGGTGTTGTATGAATGGATGCTCACCACAATCACTGAAGTCCTTTGCAGAATGGCTTCCTTCCTAGAACTGATGTCTGTCTTACTGTGTTGTCGGTCTATCATGACTGACATTTGAACTGCTGGTGCTTATCATACATCTGTGTTTGTTTTCGTTTTGTTCTTTATTGGAAGAACTTGGCCTCCATCTTTCTTATTCACTTTTTTCCCTCTCCTCCTCCTCTGTCTGAAAAAGCTCACAAGTACTTTGTGGGTGTTGGCTCAGAGCACGGAGAGGAAAGACCGGGATTTAACCTCTTTACTGTCCACAGCTTATTTTTCACAGGTGCAGCAGGTTTTGTAGAATGGAGTCACAGCTCGCATTGCCGCATGCCTCAGGCACTGACGTAGGCAATGCGAATGGCAATGAGCTTAGGGTTGTGATTGAGGTTGAGTAGTATACTCTTAGTAGCATGTGACAAAGCAAGGCAGTGGTGCAATACCTGCTCACACATTTTTTCCTCGTTCTGTCTGTATAACTGTGACAAACCAGTTTGGTTAAAAGTCTGTTATGTCACACACACACTAACACACGCGCACACACACAGCTAATTATTGCATGCAGAAGAAGTCCAAATTAATTTTCTTTTTTCAGACACATGTGCTATAAAGACAATGGTAGGTTATGGTACTTTATCACTTTCTAACTCTTTTTTCCCTGCATGGCACCCAAAGGAAAAGACAGTAAAGTGGTTGTAAAGTTTTGAGCTTGCTCCCACTGCTCGAAAAGCAGTAAAATAGCTAAATATTTCCTAGCATTTTTTAATTGTACTGTAATTCCATGGGATTATGAAATCATATCATACATATTGTAAGCATCCCAGTGTTCTGCTCTCTGACCTCACTGGATTTTGGTTAGAGTTGCTGTAACATCTCTAGGGAGCTTGGCCTCTCCTGTGGTTGTGTTGGGAATACTGATTGTCCTGAGTTCTCAGAGAAGAAAAGTGAAGATTCTTGATGAGAATAGTTTTTCTCATGAGAGCCACATTATGGAAACTAAAGCCCCTTTAACAAACATCCCCATGAGAAATGTGAATCTAGTTTTCTGTTATTGTTTTTTCTAATAATTCAAAGTTTCTGTCAGATGATGATTACTTCTGGCAATAAGTTCTTTCAAGTGATTACCACAACAGTTTAAGACATTAGACCTGACCTTTACAGCACCAATGTAGCTTTCCAATGTCTTTAAACTGGACAGCATCAAGATGTTGGAGTAGTACCTTCCAGCATGTTTATGCTTTCCAGTGAAGCTAGAGAGAAGTCACATGCAAGGAGAGAGAAGCCTGAGTGAGCATGAAAGAGCATTAAGAATCAGTCTTCAATTTTGGAATGTTGAAAAATCTGTTTCAGACAACAGCTAAACAGTGGTGTCTGCCTTATACCGAGGACTCACTGTGTACAGTATTTGGCAATGGTATGCACAAGCCACACATTCGTAGAATTTTCAGCCAAGCATAGTGTCAGTAGTGGTAGTAGTAGTAGTTGTAGTAGTAGTAGTAGTACATTCAGACTTGTCCTGTAGACCTTTGTGGCCTACTGCTTTCATCCCCACCAAGCTCAAACCCTTTGATTGCGAACCCAGATTTAGTTGCCTGACCACCATTTGTCCGACCTCGCCTGCCACGGTCTCTCCTTCTGCACTACTTGTAGCTAAGCATGCGTAAATGATGGACAGAGTGAAACAGTGGGAGTAAAAATAAAGAATGGGCCGTCGCAGCAGCGGGATTTGGTGTGACTAGTGAAGTTGGGCGTTTCTCAGGCGAATTAGAATTCCAGAGGCCAACGCCGACAGAGGTTTGTAGGCTCAGCAAATACCTTCCACATTAGTCAGTCCAGCTTGGGGTAAGACAGTCAGAAAGAGGCTTTAAACAATGTTTAGTGGTTTTGTTACTTAAATCAACCTTTAGAGATCTTACGTTGGTACACTACATGGCTTTGTGGTATAACTTGCTTGCTGTCATTGCATGAAATTTTGTTTAAAATGGAGGAACATAACAAAATGCAGAAGGAGGAGGAGAGAAAAAAGTACAAACACTGACAGCAGCTAAAAGAAAAATGCCTCTTTGCTCATCCACACTGGGAGGAGATGATAGTTAGAAAAAAATTCAGATATCATCAGGATCCTTAAGAGTGACGGATTAAAATTAACAGGCAAGAAGAACCAGAGCTACCAAGAGAATGAAAAGGTGGCTCAAAAATAGAGAAATACAGAAGAGAAAGAATAAACTTGCAAAGTTTCCTGGAAATACGAAACATGAGAGTGGAAGAAATTAGATGGAGGAGTGCTCAGTTCCAGCTGTGACCCTGAAGGAAAGTTTTAGATCAAGCAGGGCAGCCGAGGGGCATGGGAACACCCCTCTCACACCAAGAACTCAGAGTTCACATGCCTTGAAAATATGCATTATGAAAACCCAGACTGTATGTTTTTCAAATGGAGGAGACTAATTGTTAATCCGTGTGGTTTTGCAGGTGCAGCAGGTTAAGTCAGAGAAACCAGGGCAAGAAGGCGTCAGGTACTCTCAAACCACTGGAGCAGCCACTGTACCAGTCAGGGCATCAGTCTTTCTGTAGTGGAAAAATGGAACATGACAAACAAATGTAGCTCTGAGAAAATGAAAACGATGAGAGACGAAGAATGGGAAACTGACATAAAAAACAAAAACAAACTAGAAACAAAAAGAAAAGAGTCAATAAGAGGACATAACAGGCCTCAAGCCTCAGCCCCAGAGTGTGATTATGTTCCAACTGGTCCCACGTAATTGCACATCTGCCATCTAAATAAAGCATCATCTCATTGAGGCCTCTATATTTACAACGGAAGGATAGTGTGTGGGAGGACACTGTGAGAGAATGACAGGCAGGGCGAAGAGGCAGCAGACAGAAGAATGAATGGCTGTATAGGACAGGAAAAACAGAATGAGGATGTGATTCAGCTATGGTAGAAGGAGAGAAGGAAACCGTAAGTATCTCTTCACATTGACACATTGTCATTGGGGTACAATTCATGCCGAAGACTTCTGTGATCCTCTCCCGACTGTTATTTCCTTCTGACCCTCTTGACACACAGTCATTGTCAATTGCTCAGCTCTTTGTTGCACTAATACCCATTTCAGCAGGGAGAGACACTGAGGTGCCACTGCGCATGAATGATAATTTGCAGCCGGGTAAATATAAAAGCCTTCTTAAATGGAGCCAGAGCTTCTAAAATGGACTTCCCTTAATCTGAGACAGGAAAGCTATATCCCTGCATCCTGTGACTCCAAATAAGCTCCCATTAGGGGCTCAGGCTGGAGATTTCTGGCTGGAAGCTGTAGATTAGCTTCTTGGATACATTCCAGACTGGCAGCATTTAACTCCCTTCATCCATATATGCAGGTGTGTAGAAAGTTCTCCCATATCCTAAATATGCACCTCTACCTCTTATCATTGCATATGTTCTTTTGGAGTTTCTCAACAGAAAAATCCACTGTAAACGCCTGAGTTTAGCTGAGTCAGAGACGTTGCTCTGCCTTTAAGTGAATGCAGCTCAGGAGCAATGTCAGTTTGGGTTGTGGGGTTGTCTTGTGGTGTGCTGGAGACTTATTTTGTCTGCACATGGGTCTATTTATACCTGTAAGGTGTCTATGTATGTATGTGTGTGTCTGGTATGAGAGTGGCTGGCTTGTTTCTTTCATATATCCACAGGGGCACTGCTCATAAGATACACGCCTCAGGATGTACCATTCGTTTTACCCATGACAGCAATTCAGAAACTTTACATCATTTTATTTGAGTGCTTTTATTTTCATCCAGACCCATAAATTATAATTAACAGGTTTAAGTCAGATGTCGGCTAAATTAGTGATTCAGTTATGAATCCAGAATTAAAATTTCACACTATTTTTTACAAGCCTGAAGAGGGTGATTTAAGAACAGCTGCCCTGACTTCACTCAGTCGATGAAATGTTTGGAAAGCTGGCAAAATCTGTGTTTGTTTAAGAGGATTTAGTTAGAATAAAAAGCCTATAAAACTTTTAGCAAATGGCTAAACAGTAAATGTATACAATACTTGTTAATTTAATGGTAACTGTACAAAGGTATATTTCATTAGCTGCTGGCACTTTTAAGTTTTTCCCATCGTTTTCTTCAGCTCTGCAATGATTAATGCCGCTGCTTTGGCAAGTGTTGAAGTTACTATACCAAGTGACATTTACCACTCTATATTAAGCAAATAAACATTCTCTTAGATTTTCTTCGGGTCAGTCTTACACAAGCCTGCTGTTATATGCTATAATATGTGTTAATATCAGGTGTGACATGTTTTTAGTTTGGTTTTGTTCTATTGTGTCTTCAGGTTTGTGCAAACATTCCAAACTGCATAAAAAACATGGTACTAGCAAATATGGTGAGTGGAAACAGAGTTCGTGTCACAGTGCGTCCCCACCCATGTCACCCTCAGCTGCAATGACAGCAACGCCCAACACAAAAGGACAAAGTTTGTTTTCATGTCTTACAATGCAAACATTCTAAGACAATATATGTTTAAGATGTACTTTAGGGTATTGGATGTCAAAATCAATAATTAATATTCACTCTTTAAGGACTGTGTTAGTCACAATAATAACTTCTTTAATGAAAGTCAATCTAGTGACCCTGTGTTTGATTCGAGTGTGTGTGTGAGTTGATTCATGTGTTATCGACCAGGAGGAGAAGGAAAGGCAAAGCAGCAGCAGTTGTTTCTAGATATTCTGCTCTGATTATTTCCAGCTGGAAGCAGGATGCAGGATACAGATGCAGGAGCTGCCACCAAAAAACCACATCAGTAAATCAATATCAGGGTGCTCACATGAGGCGCCTGAGACAGGATGTCTCCTAAATACAAGAGACCCAATTTTCTGTTGTGGTTGTCAAAAACAGGATTTTGGTGGTGCTACAGTATATGGCCTAAGACTTCTGACGTGGCTAGTAGATGTGCAAACAGGGATTCTGTAGGCATCCGGTGGTTGTAGGAAGCTGCTATGAAAAGACAGGTGTCCTCCAGGTGCTGCTGTTCACAAAGAGATAAGGGTGTCAGTCTTGGCTGTTTAAATTAGGCCCACAAAAATAAGCTAAAAATCTTTAATTACCACATATGTTGATAGAGGCAATTTAGTTATCTTAGCTTAGCATAACAGCCGAAAGCATTAGGCGGCCTAGCTCTGCCCAAAGCTAACAGTAATCCTACACCTACCAAGCTCACTAGCTAAGATACAGTATGCGTTGTTTATTTAGTCCGAATTTCCAGGAAGTAGCCCAGCACAGTGGATTGAGCTGCTTTTCCTTCCAGTTATTATGCTAAGCTAGACTAACTTCTTGCAGCTTATGAAAGTCTTATCAAACATTCATAGAGAAAGTTAAGAAGTGTATTCCCAAAAAATATTAATTTAAAGCCACTACAAAAGATAACTTTGATGCTAGCAGCTCCACACAGGAACAAATGTTAACAACCTTTCTCTTGTTTGATATTTCACATTTCTGTATTGTGTAGAACGATGGCTTGAAGTCTTGAGAAAATAATGTACAAAAACATATAATACAACATATTGAAAAATTGTAGTATTGTAGCTGGCTTCTAGTATCCCTGGTTTGTGTTTTTATCCTTCCTTGTTTATCTATTCTTCTCGCTTCTCTGAGGTCCTGTTACCAGGTGTCTGTGTGTGACGATGTCTTTATCCTTTAGTACTATTGTTTATTCTTCTCTAAAGCTCCAAAGCTTCTATTTTGTTTCTTCTTTCTGAGCCAGAAATACTTATGAGTAGTGCCTGGGAGGACCGTGTGTCCAGTTGGCATGTTATTAATGTTACTGAACAGTGTCCTTTGTCGTCACACCCTAAAACCACACTGAAACAACGATTTGTTCTTCCTGAAAAGTGTTGAAGTGTCATTCACACCTGCACACCCTCAGTTTGGTTTGCTGTTAAAAACCACTGAATTCTTGCTTAGTCCACAAAGATCTTCGAGTATGTTAAATCAAAAATCAAAGGCCTATTAAATATATGTAATAGTTTGTCAGTTTCACCTTAGTTTTGAGAATTTTTTTTCTTACTTTTAGTAGATCTGTATGTGAAGTCAGACAACAGCCATAGTCCATGTATTGTAGCTGGCTAAATATCATTCATTGTGAGTTACAGCATTTGTCAGAGGTATTTCTCAGCTTCCTTTGTTAGGTACAAATGTTTATGGCTGTGAAATACAGATTATACAAGAGATTAGATGGTATTAAGAATAATATAATGCCACAATTTTTATTTCATGAATAAAAAGATCTTGGTTAAAAACAAAAACATGTCCATAACCTTTTGCCCTCTCTTCATTTTTGTTAAATGACCTACATCTACAGGAGGCTACTGCTAAATATCTGTCATGAGAGATTTCTGGGTGGAGTTATATTACAGTGCGTTCACATCAGCTGAATCCTAATCCGCCATCCAGTTGTATATTTTCCTTTAGTCTGAGTCTTAAACATGTGGAGTGAGTCTTGCTGAAATCCTCCTGGAATTATGTCAGCTGCAGACATCGAAAGAATGGGAGGGTTGCACAGTTCATTTCCACAGTAATGTAATACTATTGGTGAGTAGACTTTTCAAGCTAGTGCTGTGCTTTTTCACTGCTGTTTTTCTTGCATTTAGTATGCAGCTGGATGACATTTCCAAAGTGGCCCCTCAACTGTGCTGCTATGCATTGTGGTGATGGTGGATGTCAGGGTGGCAGATACATTCCTGACTAGGGCTGCCATTCATAATTACTTACATCTGTTCTAATAAGGTACTCTGGCTACTTTAATTAATATCAGACAAATATGGATATCACACTCTACTGGAGCCCAAATCTGTGCTTCCAAATGTCTTATTTTCATCAACACCCTATGTGTGGAATTTATATTGATGTATATTCATTTTTTTCTTTTTACCAAAATTTATAATTTGTCACAGGCATTGATTGATTCATATTTTCAGTTCATATCTTGAGTCTTTTTCTTTTTTTTTTACCAGAGCTGACTTGGTGATTGAGCTGATTTCTGTTTTATCTTTATCATTCAGTTACCCAAGTGAAAATGTTATATTGAATAATTGAGAAACTGACTGACAATAATCATTATTTACAGCCCTAGACCTACACAGTTTGTTAGTAGACTAATTACTTCAGCATGTGTGACCACTTCACTGCTCAATGACCAAGGCTGGAATTATCACCTCTGGCTTTGCAGAGGCAAATTACTTTCCCCCTCATACTGTATCTGCTGTGACTTGCACTCCACTGCAGATGTCTTTATTATGAAACACTCCCTGTTATAACCTTGAACAGAGGCAGGAAAAGTTACAAGTCATTTTGGATTGCAGCAGTCTTAGTTGAGATGTGGTAAAGAAGTATCAATACTTCTCCAAACACACTGCACACGTACTCCACTTCTCTGCTGTCTTTCCATAACCTCATTAAAAAGACATATCCTGCAGTGTTTTCCCACTCTTTACTCTTTAAGAGAGCACCTTCGTGAAAAGCGTTCATTAGCCTTGGTTTAATAACACGAGCCTGTAAATGAAATAGCACTTAAGGCAAAGTTTTACTCGCACACACATATCTAAAAAGTGCAGTGAAGTGGGTGTGCGTGTGTGAGAGAGACGGAGTGAGCGAGTATTATGGGATTAATCTTGCTGAACATCTCAAGGACAGCGTTCGTGCCTTGCACAGCTATATTTCGTCTTATAGTTGTGTGTGTGTGTGTGTGTGTGTGTGTGTGTGTGTGTGTGTGTGTGTGTGTGTGTGTGTGTGTGTGTGTGTTTTTGTGTGTGTGTGTGTGTGTGTGTGTGTTTGTGTGTGTGTGTGTGCGTGTGTGTGTGTGTGTGTGAGAGAGAGAGA
>OMLM01021162.1:0-50689 GCA_900302695.1 Helostoma temminkii | reverse complement strand
GACTTCCCGTTGACACACTGAGCTCCTCCTGCTTTCTCCATCCATTCATACGCCACCACTGCCTGTTATTAACTTTATTTCTTCTCTCTCCTATAGTTGTGCCTCCCTCTCTCTCCCTCTGTGTGTGTGTGTGTGTGTCTGTCTGTCTCTCTCTCTCTCTCTCTCTCTCCCCTCCAGGTATCATTGGCCCTGAGGCTGTGTATTCCGGGTCTTCAGTTGCTGGCCCATCCAACCTGCCTGCCTGCCTACCTGCCTACCTGCCTGTTGTTTGTTGTTGTTATTGGTTGTGTGATCTACTTTTATTTCTCTTTCTCTTTCTTTCCACTCACCCCAACCAGCTGAGGCAGATGGCCGCCCACCTTGAGCCTGGTTCTGCTGGAGGTTTCTTCCTTTCTTAAAAAGGGAGTTTTTCCTCTCCACTGTTGCCTAGTGCTTGCTCAAAGGGGGATTTGTTGGGTTTTCCTTATAATTTAGTTGTTTTGTAAGAAACCTTACATTGTAAAGTGCCTTGAGATGACTTTTGTTGTGATTTGGCGCTATACAAATAAAGTTGAATTGAATTGAATTGAAAATTTCTTAACCTGGCCATGGTTAAATGAAAACCTCTCACCATTCTCAGCACAGACCAGGACAGGGTCTGTGGGCTCAGAGGGTTTGCTAATGTTTACAGCAGTTTTGGCGATGACTCTGAACTGGTACTGCAGGTCTCTCTCCAAGCCAGTCACTGTATACTCCTCCCTGGGTACATTCTGGCTGCTGATGTTGCAGCGTATCCAAGTGTCTCCTGGCACCCGCAAGGCCTCAACATAGTACCCAATGATCTTGCTTCCACCATCATTTTTAGGACGGGTCCAAACCAGCGTCACAGAATTCTTGGTTACATCCAAGACCTCGGGTTTACCTGGGGTGTCTGAGAGACAGAAGGATAAATAAGCTAAAGAAAGAATGCTAAATTAATGAAATAAGCTCATGGCATAGGAGTGGGCTGTAAACATACCAATGGGTGTCCTGGCAGTGTCAAAGTCAGTGTTCTTGCTGGGTTTGCCCTGGCCAGCACGGTTGATGGCTGACACTCTAAAGGTGTATTCCAGGCCCTCAATGAGGCCGGCACATGGGTACTCAGTGGTGCGGACAACTGTGTCATTGGCCTTTACCCACAGCAGGCTGTTCCTTTCCTTACGCTCGATGTAGTAACCTGTGATGGGACTGCCACCATCTTTCTCTGGTTTGTCCCAGGCCACAAACATACAGTCCTTGTTGGTTTTGTTGATACGGCAGTTGAGGGGCTCACTAGGGACATCTGGCAACAAAAAAATCAGAAAACTTAAATTTATGTGGATAAAACCTTTCAAATTTAAATAGAACCATAGATGTAAAGCTAACGAAGCCTGCCCGCTGGGAACCTTTTTCAGTTCAACTTACCAAAGGGGAACTTAGCAACCATCCTGCCAGACTGAATGGAGTCTGAGACACCAAAGCGGTTCTCAGCACGGATGCGGAACACATATTCCTTCCCAGGGATGAGCTTCCCAAGCCTGCAGCTGGCTTTTGGGCAGGAAGACACAGCTGTCACCCAGTCACCTCGGCTTACGTCACATTTCTCCACCACATAGTTAGTGATATTGCTTCCCCCATCCTCCAGTGGTTTGTTCCAGGACAGGGAGCATGCATCAGAGTCAATGTCGCTGATCTCCACGGGGCCCTCAGGAGGACCAGGTATGTCTGGAAAACACAGAAAAATTATTTTATCCCTTTCTAAGACCAGAAACATAATGTAATGTCTTCATATCTGATACTGACCTCTGATGACAATCTTCAGTGGCTGGACCACCTTTGCAGAGCTGTTCTCTGCTACTAGGCTGTATTCTCCACTGTCAGTCCTTGACACATCTTTAACGATCAAGACACACAGGTTGCCAGACTGGTGCACAGCCAAACGGCTGGATGGGACCACTTGGTTCTCGCCACGCATCCACTTGCAGGTCGGGGCGGGTTTCCCTGAAACCACGGCCTCCACTCTGAGTTTGGCTCCAGCTCTGGCGCTCACTGTCTCTGGCATGACGATCTTTGGCTCCACTGCAGGTCATATTATGTAGGGAAGCAGACAGCAGATTTTTATGTTATCGCCGGAAATACATTTTACTATGATCACTCATAGTGTGTGTTATTGCACCCAGTCAATCATAGGTAGCTACACTTACTAAGGTAAAGCCTATCATGGAATAGTGACACTTACACATCTGTTCCTTGATCTCGACTGGCTGCTTGGTCTCAGTGAACAAGCTCAGGCCCATGATGTTCTTGGCAGCCACTCTGAACTTGTACCGCTTGCCCTCCTTCAGGCCACTGATGCTGACCGTCAAACCTTTCACTGTTGTGTAGGCATTCCACTCTTCCTTCTTAGGTTTAGCTTCTTCTTCTTCTTCTTCTTCCTCTACTGCAGGAGGTGGAGGAGGGGGTGGAGGAGCTTCCTCTCCTTCTGGAACCTGTGGCAAGTGAAGGATTAATAATTTGTACTTTTCTAGTTTACTCATTAATAAAAGGAAAAGGACTTTGAGCACATAAATAACTCAACAAAAGCAGTTTCATTGGGTGCAATAACAGAGGAAAAAATAAAAGCTTTTAAAAAAATAAAAATGAATTGAATGTGATCATGTGACAAACCTCTGCAGGTGCTGGAGGCTCTGGAGGAGGCTTGACCTCAATGTATTCTATCACATAACCATCAATTTTGGTGCCGCCATCCCTCGCTGGCTTGACCCAGCCCACTGTGGCACTGTTCTTAGTGATCTCCAGTACCTCGATCTTTCCACAAGGATCTGGCTTACCTGAAAAATCATACAGGTAGGTTCGGGTGATTCTGATTATTGAGCTGTATGCTGTTCAAGCTCTTAGTTCTGCTGTAATTAAGGGACGATACATACTGAGAGGATCAGAGGCCAGGTAGGAAGTGGGTGTCACTCTGGGAACTCCAGAACCATACTCATTGACAGCTGTGACTCTGAAGTAGTATTCAGTGCCTGGTATCAGACCACTGACTTTAAAGGGAATCTTATCCGTTCCAACTTCGGCCTTGACAGTTGCCCAAGTTTTGCGATCGAGCTCACGCTTCTCTACAATGTAGTGGGTGACCTCACTGCCTCCATTGTTCTCTGGAGGACTCCAGGACAGCATGAGAGATGTCTGTGTAATGTCAGCAGCTTCCAGATTCATTACAGGTCCCGGTGTATCTGTCAGGTAAAACATTATAAAACATTCCATTCCATTTTCAAATGAGAAGTGGCATCTAGATGGAAGTAAGCACTTATAACTTATATGTGTTTATGCACTAGAAAAAGAAGTTCAGACCTTACCTAGAACCCTAACATTGACAAACACAGCCTTCTCTCCGGCAGGGCTCTGCAGAGTCAGGCTATATTTGCCAGAGTCATCACGTGTGCTGTCAGGTATGATCAGGAAGGTCATGGTGTCGATGAGGTCAACTTTTCCCTTTCTGACTACATTGTCAATGCCCATCCTCCTCCAAGTTACCTTGGGAGGTGGTCTGCCCCTGATGGTGGCACAAAGCCTGATGGGACAGCCAGCTCTTACTGTCAGTCCCTGCTTTAGGTTGGCATCCATATCAATCTCTGGTGCCTCTGTTGGAAGAAACAGTGTTGGTGTCACACTACAGATCACATCTAAATATTACCATCGTAAGATGAAACAACTATTTTGTTGCCAGAAAATTCTCACCTAGAATTTCCTTGGGGATTACTGCACCCTCCAAGTTGCAGGGCAGGCTCATGCCCACTTGGTTCTGAGCTGACACTCTGAACTCATACACAAGCTTCTCATCCAGACTTGTCACTGTGAACTCACACACAACCAGCTGAGCAGCTACATTACATCTCTTCCAACCATCATCTCCTTTTTTGGCACTTCCCTGCACCTTCATCTCCACAACATAGCCAATGATGGGAGCTCCACCATCAGATACAGGTTTGGTCCAGCCCAGAGTGACAGAGGATTTGGTACTATCCAAAACCTTCATGTTGGTAGGAGGTGCAGGAGGTTCTGGAAGAAGACATGTGAACACGAAGCAGTGAATTCTGTGTATAAAAATAACAAATTACATGCATTTGATGAAATATGAAGTCATTATTATTATTGGTACTTACCAACTGCATCCTTGGCAGTGATGGCACGTGAAGGCTTGCTTGGGCTGCTGATACCAATTTCATTTACAGCCTTGACTCTGTACTGGTAGTCATGGAGGGGCTGGAGACCAGTAACTGTAAAACGAGTTCCAGGTATTGGATCTTTGTTGACAGGAGACCACCTAACCGCATGCTCTTCCTGCTTCTCCAGCAGATAACCTATGATTGGCTTTCCTCCATTTTTCTCAGACTCTGACCACTCCACGGTCATCTCCTCCTTGGCGATCTTGGTGACTTCTGGTGCTTCAGGAGCATCAGGTACATTGAACTGGGTGCCGGCAACAATGACCTCACTCTGCACAGCAGGGCCAGGACCCATCTTATTTTCAGCACGAACTCTGAAGATGTACTCATTGCCCTCAATGAGACGAGTGACTTTAGCTTTGTTGGTGATGACAGCGTTTGTGTGGACCGACCACACTCCCCTTTTTGTCTCACATTTTTCAATAATGTAGTTGTAGATATCACAGCCACCATCATCCTCTGGGACTTCCCAGGCAAGATGGCACCTGTCAGTGGTTATACCAGACACCTTGAGATCTCTAATGGGGCCAGGTCTATCCATCACATTGACCTTGGCATGAGCAGAACAGGTTCCTGCAGAGTTGGAGGCAGTTATAACATATTTGCCACTGTCAGTGCGCCTGGCGCCCGTAAGCAGCAGCTTTGAAAAGTCAGCACCAGTTTCGATCTGAAGTCTGGGACCCTTCTTAATCTCCTCTGTGCTGTCATCTTTGGTCCATTTTATTTCCGGCTGGGGTTTGCCCTTCACCATTGCCTCAATTGGAATAGAGTCTCCTGCCTTAACCACAAGGGTTCCGTCCAATTTAATCTTGATCTCAGGTTCCACAAGCTGTTCCTTAACGAGGACCTCAGCTGTGGTCACCCAGTTGCTCTCACCTCCCTCATTCTTAGTTTGAACTCTGAACTGGTAGATTTGGTTTTCAATGCACCGGTCCGCCATGAAGAAAGTCTCTTTAATGGCTCCCTTGTGCAGCCTCTCCCACTCCTCAGCCTCCTTTGGTTTCTTTTCAACATGATAACCCAGGTTACGGCTTCCACCATCATAGTCTGGCTTCTTCCACTTGAGGAAGCAGAAGGTCTTGCCAATTTCAGAGATATGGAAGTCAATGGGCTCACCAGGCTTTTCAATGGGATCAACTGCCAGCACAGGGGCCTTGGTCTCAGTAGGTGGACCGGCACCAATCTTGTTCTCTGCACTAACACGGAAGAAGTACTCACAACCCTCAGTAAGGGGTGCCTTTATAAGGCGCTTGGTGCAGTCATTGGAGACGACTGTCCAACCTCTCTGACTGGGCTGGCGATACTCAATAATGTACTGAGTGATCTCAGTGCCTCCATTATCCTCAGGGTTCTCCCAGGACACCATGCCAGAGTTCTTGGTCACATAGGCTACTTTCAGGTTCTGGCAAGCTCCTGGTATGTCGAGGACATTAACAAGAATTGTGGCCTGTGCCTGTCCACTACTGTTCTTGGCAACAATAGCATATTTACCATAGTCTGACCTGACTGCCTCGTTGATGACCAGTTCACAAAGAGGGTAGTTGTTGTTTACTGCAGTTCGCTTATCTCGAGACAAGGCTTTGGCATCCTTGGTCCATGTGATATCTGGATCAGGTCTGCCCTTAACCCTAGTGATCAAACTGATGATCTGACCTGCCCTGACCGTCACAGAGTCACGGCAGGACACGTCAACAACAACTTCAGGGGGCACCAGGATGTCCTTTGCCAAGACAGTCTGAGCCAGTTCTCTGGGTTCACTGTCTCCAACCTTGTTTGTGGCTCTGACACGAATTCTGTATTCCATTCCTTCAACAAGACCTGGCACTCTATAGGCACATATTTTAATGAGGTCCTTGTTGATTCTGTTCCACTGGGCAGTTCCTGACTTCTGAGCCTCAACCACATAGCCAAGAATGGGACTACCACCATCTCTTGTTGGCTTGGTCCAGCAGATGTCAGCATAGGATTTGCTCCAGTCCTTCAGTTTAAGGTTGGCAGGGGGTCCAGGTTTGGTGATGGCACGAGTGGCCTTGATGGGGTAGGAGGTAAGAGAAGGTTCACTGATGCCAGCAATGTTCTCAGCAAATACTCTGAACTCATAGCTGTTGCCTTCGAAAAGACCTGACACTCTGTATCTGAGGTCCAGCACAGGAGTTTTGTTGACACGGATCCACTTTCCTGTCATTTCTCTGCGTTCAACCACATAACCACTGATGGGGCTTCCTCCATCATAGTCTGGCAGGGTCCATTCCACTGTCACAGCATTCTCTGTGATATCTGAGCACTCTGGTGGGCCTGGTGGTCCAGGAGGGTTGAACATGTGCTTGGCAATAGTGGGAGGACTCTCAAGCCCAGCACCAATACCAATTTTGTTTTCTGCACGGACACGTACAATGTACTCACGACCCTTCTCCAGTCGGGACACCTTGGCGTTGGTGCTGACGCCACTGGAGCTAACAACAGACCAGGGCTCCCATGGCTTCTTCACATCCTTCTTTTCCACCACATAGTTGGTAATGGGCGTGCCACCATCATCCTTGGGTGCCCTCCACTGGATCGTCATATGATCAGGGGTGACTTCCAAGATATTGATGGGTCCAACGGGTGGACCTGGAAGATCCAGCACAGTAACATGCAGGGCAACAGTCTTGCTGCCGGCAGGATTGGACACAGTGAGGATATACTCTCCAGTGTCACCTCTCTGGCACTCTGGGATAGTGAGAATGGTTGAGGATCCAGCAGACTCAATCTTATAGCGGCCCTCTGAGAGAATCTCCTTGCCATCAGTCATCCATTTGGCAGTGGGAATGGGAATGCCTGTCATCTTGGCTGGCAGGACAATAGTGCTGCCTGCTTTGACAACAAGTCCCTCTATAAGCTTCACATCAACTTCTATAGATGGAGGCACTAAAAGAAAAAGCAGCAACAATATTAATGTTGTGGGGGTAATGTAAATGAGAGCAGTCATGTTTGCAATAAGAAACAACTCTGTAAAAACCACATTGCTTACATGTCTTCTCTTGGCAGGTGATGGGGACGCTGGTGTCAGGACGGCTTACACCTATGGCGTTCTGAGCCTTGACCCTAAAGCGATAAGTTTTGCCCTCCTCCAGATTGGTGATATGGGTGTGATTGTTGCTCACAGTCTTGAAGGTGACCCAGTCAGTCTGGCCCTCTTCCTGGTACTCCACGATGAAGCCAGTTATTTCACTTCCCCCTGTGCGGTCAGGCCACTCCCATTCCAACCAGACCTCTGTCTTTTCTGCATCGGTGTGGTGCAAGTTCTTGGGTGGGCCAGGGGGATCTGTGAAGTGACCAGGAAAGAACAATTGGTGGATTTAAATAGTGGATTTAAATACTGGACTGGATTTGGCTTATAAATGAAGGTACAGATAGCCCAAAGTAAGAAAACAGACAAATTATAACTTTTACTAACATAGAGGATCAACAGCCTTGATGGGGAACTTGGTCACCACATAGTCACTTCTGCCAAACTGATTCTCAGCAGCCACCCTGAAAAGGTACTGGATTCCTTCCATCAGGTACATGGCCATCAGACTCAGCTTCTTATTGGCTGCAGAAACAGGCACCCACTGATCTGAGGCGACATCTTTCTTTTGCACAACATAGTGGGAGATGACAGCACCACCATTGTCTTCTGGAGCTTTCCATGTCAGGTAGGCGGACTCGCTGGTCACCTCAGAGACCACCAGGTCTCTGGGAGGAGAAGGCTTGTCTGGGTGGGTTAGAGGAAAATTCATATACATTTTCTTCATGTTGTGAGGACAAAGTATATCAATCTTTATATGAAGAAAAATGGCCCTTATTTGTGTTGATATTTACTTTATGTTTCACTTACTCAGCACAAGCACTGCAACAGTTGCTGATTTCTTCCCAGCAGCATTTTCCACAGTGATGGTGTAGTTACCAGAGTCTGGGCGGACACACTTGGAGATGCAGACTTTGCTGCCGGTGGCAGTGACAGCAACAGTGATGTGAGAAGGCATATCTCCGTCGTTCTTCTTCCAGCTGACAGTGGGTGTTGGTACACCTTTAATGGTGGCACTCAGGGTGATGTCGGTGCCCAGCATGGCAAGATGGTCACGTGCCATGTTAGCATCCAGCAATAACTCTGGCTCCTCTGTGGACAGAAAGGGGAATATATTTAAGAAACAAAAAAAGTGAAATACACAACAGCTGTTTAATCCTTTCAAATAATATGCTGTTAATAGCATAAAGACAGAGGAGTTGCAAGAGAACACTTACCCAGCCTGTCATGGACTGTGACTGGCTGTTTGACATAGGCAGGGTCAGATTTGCCAGCAGCATTGACAGTGAAGACCCTGAAAGCATACTCATTTCCTTCAGTCAGGCCTGTCACCACATAGTGGAGGTCAGGGCACTGCTCAGGGGTCTCATTGGCTGGAATCCACTCCACAGCTCCAGGCTTCTGGTACTCAACCAGGTAGCCAAATATCCGACCCTTTCCATCGTGGCGGGGCATCTGCCACTTCAGGCTGACAGAGTCCTTGGTCTTATCGTAGGCCTCAGGGGTCACTGGAGGGCTGGGACGCACTGTGAGAGGACAAAGCAGAGAATGCAATCAGTTACAAGCCTAGTAAAACTGGCAGAAAATCAGCATTTTGGACATTTTTAGGAGATTGGATGTTTTGATTACTAGTAGAATATATTTGTGTTGGAAAATAATATTCACATTTGTACATTTGCTAGCACTTAAATTTGATGTCATGACAATATAATATATAATCATATTTTTAATGGGTTTAAGTCAAACTGACCTATGGGATCTTTTGCAAGAATGGGTTTGGAGGGGACACTAGGGTCTCCGGTTCCCAGCTCGTTCTCAGCCATCACCCTGAACTCGTACTCGCATCCCTCTACAAGGTCCTGGACTCTGTACTGAGTGGCCGGATACAGTGTGTCTCTGGTGACTCTGGACCACCTCTTGGCCGTGGGCTCCTTTTTCTCCAGGACGTAGTTGGTGATGGGCTTCCCGCCATCGCGAGGGCGGTTCCACAGCACCAGTGCGTTGGTGGCATACACCTCCCTCACCGTTGGCATCTCTGGGGCCTCTGGGACTCCTGCAGGGGGGCAAAGGGACAAAAACTAGGTTATCACAGTTTACTTCAGGATCAGGTGAAAACAGAGGATGACACGAATAGCTTTGTCTTTGGAGGGTGTGAGAAGAACGTACTGAACAGATCTTTGGCTTTCATCTCCTCGGACTCCAGTGGGTCACTGATGCCGTACATGTTCTCAGCAGAGACTCTCATGATGTACTCCCTGCCCTCTGTTAGTTTGGGGACCTGCCAGAAAAACATGTTAACCTCTTTAATCCTACTAATTCATTTTCACTAGGAAAAACTGTCTCTTTGGAAAACATACCTTGCATGTGGTCTTAGTTGTGGCAGCTGTCACTGTGGTCCAGATGTCTCTGTTGACATCTCTCTTCTCAACAATGTAGTTGGAGACATTAACTCCACCACTGTCCAGAGGAGGCTTCCAGGAGATGACCATAAATTCCCTGTGCACCTCCTCAAACACCACTGGGCCAACAGGAGGAGTCGGACGGTCTGCAAAGAAGATAGGGATGACAGTGGTGTAGGTTTCATCCCACACAGATCTATAGCTACAACTCTCCATCCTCTCATCTAAAAGAATTTGGATAATAATAATAATATTTGCTCCTGTCTATGTGCCGATGATGGGGCTAGCTTGTAAGAGCTTCTTTTGTCTACATACCAACAACCGTAATGTTGCAGACTCCCTTCCTGGACCCGGTGCAGTTCTCTACCACCACCACATATCTGCCACTGTGCTCACGCTGCGCCTTCATCAGGCCCAGTGACATGGTCGTCAGTGTGTTGTTGAACACGATGTGTTTGTCAGCCTTCAGCTCCTTGTCGTCTCTGTACCACACGATGGATGGAGAAGGTTTGCCGGTGTAGCGGCCTTGCAGCAGGCAGCTCTCACCCACACGGATGATGATCTTATCACGGAAGTCCAGCTCAATGGTTGGTGGCTCTGTGAGAAGAGAAAATTTAGTTTGACAACAAAGAGGCGTTTCCATGTTTACTATCTTGTTTTCACTCTGACGACTACAGAAATGTGAAAACTTCATTGTGAATGTGGTTTGGAAACAGAATAAAGTTTCTGTGTTCGTCTCCTAAATGAAACACAGAACGACAAATGAACAAAATAAAGTACTATAATATTAACGAATCTCTAGTTTATCTAGAGAAAATGTAATCACAAAAAGAGAACAGCAGTGTTTTAGTATCTCGTGTCTCTGTAGCTTCATTTTCACAGTTTTTCAAAGACACAAAATCCAGTCAGTAAATGTGAAACCCAGCTGCTGGTCTTGTTAAGCACTCACCCATTTCATCCCTGCAGGTGATTGGTTTTGTGCAGAACGATGGTTTGCTGGGTCCGACCTCATTGATGGCAATGACCCTGAACTCGTACGATTCGCCCTCCCTCAGACCGTCATAGGTGAACTTCCTCTCCAACAGCTTCTCCTTGGTCAGTCTGGTGAACTTGTCTTTGCCGATCATTCGTGCCTCCAGGATGTACATGGTGATATCTGAGCCACCGTCATACTTTGGTTCCTTCCAGGCAACACTGATTAAATCCTTGGTGACCTTGGTGACCTCCATTTCTTCGGGGCGATCTGGCACACCTGAAGGCACGTGAACAGGCACGTTTTTATTTTTGAAGGTGGGAACTCACTCATTTTATTAATATTTCTCATTCCAGTTTTAATTGTAAATGCTAAGCTAAAGACAAATGATCCCTGACATTTGACCTCTTGGAACTTTAACTGTTTTCAGTTTTTACCATTAGCTCGGGGATGCTGACTCTCTGGTTTTTCATGTTTTATTCTGACGCATAACTTTTTTTTAACTAACTAACTTTTCTCTACATTTAGAATTTTTGTCAACTTTTGAGACACGAGTTATTTTTGATCCTTTAGTGGACACCACATTGAACTACACTCACTTATGGGTTCCTTGATCAGAATGTCAGCTGCAGTCTCTACGAACGGTCCCACGCCGATTGCGTTCTCGGCAGCCACTCTGAAGAAATAGGACTTTCCAGGGGTGAGGTCGTGAACCACAGCGTTCTGTCTGCTGGCTGTGTAGGAGACCGAGGTCCAGGACTTACGCTCACCCTCACGCTTCTCGATGATGTAGTTACTGATAGGAGAACCACCGTCATTCTCAGGGAAGAACCAGTTGAGCTTGCAGGAGTCAATCGTCAGGTTCTCGGCAGTGAGGGGGATGCCAACAGGTCCCGGGACATCTGAGGGGGATATAACCATGTTTAATAAAAATAAGGAAAATTCTTTAGAATGTTTTTATATTTCTCTGTAGTAGATATGTATTTTTATGAAAACACCCACCCAGTACTTCCACAGTGACATTCATGGTCTTCTCTCCACCAGCATTTTTGGCGGTCAGTGTATAGACACCCCGGTGTCTCCTAGTGCAGGGTTTGATGACCAGAGATGAGCTGATGGCTGTCGTCTCCACTTTAGCCTCAGGAGGCAGTGCAGCTCCATCTCTGCCCCAGGTAACCGTTGGGGTCGGCTGACCTGACACGTAGGCGATGATGCGAATCACCCCACCAGCATGGAGCACCATCCTCTCCTTCACTGTGGCATCCAGGTCGACTTCAGGAGCAACTGGTGAAACAAAGTCAAAATTCAGTCGCCTTGTTTTCAAAAAGGTTTGTAAGTGTCTAAAGCATTTGAGACTGACTCACTTGATCTGTCGTTGACCACGAGTACCTCTGGAACATCACCTGCCTCACCGTTGCCAGCAGCATTAAAGGCGATGACTCTGAACCTGTACTGACCGCCAGTTTTCAGACCAGTTATCACAAACCTAGTGCCGCGGATTTCAGTCTCCTTGGCCTGAAAACACAAATATTCAGTTTGTTCCATTGTTCTTAAACCATGTTCTGCCTGGGACATGAAAAGTCAGTGATGCCAAAGTGACTGCAAGTTCTAAATCTAGAGATTAAGCTAAATGGTTACAGCACATAACTGCAATGTCCACCACACAACAGTTCCACAGATAGGGATACATTCGTGTCTGTTCTCTGCTGTAAGCTGTCAAATAAAGGACCATATTACTGATGTCTCTGCACAACAGTAATCCAAGAAAAAAGGACCTAATCTGAGTGAAAGTAAAACACTTTATCAGCAAAAAGGTCAAAAGCATCTGTTGGATCCCTGATTGTGAAGATGACGAGTTTGTCGTGTGGACCGTGTCGAGTGAATTTGTTGTTGTTAATGTTGTTAATGTTTGGGTTATAGCGACAGACTTGAACTCCTCACAGATGGTAGCTGATCTGACAAACTCCCTCTCACCTTGACCCAAGCTTCGGTGCCCTCCTCCTTGAATTCAACCCAGTAGCCCAAGATCTTGGAGCCTCCGTCCTTCAGAGGTGGGATCCATTCCAGGTCCACTGTGGACTTAGTCCAATCCGAAACCTTGGGGGTTGGCGGAGAGGGTGGGGCTGTGGGAGGATGAGGGGGCAAGAAGTTAGTGTATGTGTCTGTGAATTTAGCATAAAAACTGTCTGATTTCAAAGTCTAATTCTTACAGATGGGGTCTCTGGCAAACACTGGATCTGTGGGGGGGCTGCTGAGTCCGGGCCCTGCGGCGTTGATGGCAGTGACTCTAAACAGGTACTGGGAGCCTTCAATGAGTCCACTAACCACGAATGACTCGCCCATGCCCATGGGACGGATGGGGTCACGGGTGACGCGGGTCCAGCGTTTGCCGGTTGTCTCTTTTCGCTCCAGCCAGTAGCCAGTGATCATGCTTCCGCCGTCATCCTCAGGCTCCTCCCAGTTCACAGTCATAGAGTCCATGGTGACGCTGGTGACCGTTGGCTTCTCACACTGACCAGGGACGGCTGCAGGAGAGTGGAGAGAAAGTAAAAAGGGTCAGAGGATGAAAATCACTGGAGTTAGCTTAGCCAGTCAGCAGATTCAGAATCCTGAGAAGTAGTGTCACAGTTTGTTTAGTTGTGACTTGAGTGTCTGATCTGACTGAAAACCGAATAATGAATAATATGAATCATAAATCCAGAATCACAGGACAGTTGCACGAGTTGTCTTCATGACTTAAAGACGTATTTAACAACCTATTCCAGTTAATATCAGTAGTAAAGAAACAACAACTGAACTCACTATAGATGTTTCGGGCAACCTCGGGTTCACTGTCCAGTGGGTCCCCAACTCCATACTTGTTCTGGGCCATGATGCGGAACACGTACTCGTGTCCCTCCATCAGGTTCTCCACAGTCCAGATACGTTCTTTGGGCTCATTGGTGACGGGTACCCACGTGTTCCTGTTGGCTACCCTCCTCCAGATGACATAGTTTGTAATTGTGGAGCCACCGTCGTCCTTCGGTGGCAGCCAGGACAGCGTGATCCGCTCGGCTCCAATCTCCTCAAATTTAATTGGAGCAGATGGAGCACCGGGCCGACCTGCAACCACATAGATGTTTAGGAAGTGACTAAAATCTTCAGTGGCTGTTATCAGAGCAATTTATGGCAGGTGCTAGGTAACCTTATAGGAGAACTTTTGCAAAAAGATGTTCGCTTTTGTGCAAGGCTCCATTATTTCTGATTGATTAGTACATTTTGGAGTTTCTTATTTTTGTAATTCCATAATAGTGACTGATGTAGAGTGTAGCAGAGTGTAGCAGAGCAGGGAGGGGGAGGACATTTCATCCGATAAGAACATTTGTTTTTGTCAAACGGAGGAAAAATGAACATGAAACTGGCTGCACAAACTTTTAATTTAAGTGGAACTAAAGTAAAGTAAAATAACACATATGATAGATATGATCCTACATTTTATAGATAGGTGAAGATGAACTGAAACTTTTAGAAACATGATCGTCAGTCTCCAGAAACTGCAACTACTACATTTAAACTGTTTCTTTAAGGAGAAACGTTTCACCAGCAGAGCTGTGTGTCCACGGCACAGACAAACTGATCCAGGCTGCAAACTGACAGACATCACCTGTGAGCTTTAGACTAATCTGAGTTTTTTCAGTAAAATGTTTTGTTTGTACCGAGTACGTTGAGCCTCATTTCCTTGGAGGCCTTGCCGAGGCTGTTGGAAGCCACCAGTGTGTACAGGCCAGTGTCAGGACGTTTGCTCTGCTGGATGAGCAGCGTGCAGCTATCGTCCGAAACGATCTTGTTGGTGTGCTCGTCATACTGGATCTCCACCTTGTCGTCAGACTTGTGGGGCGGGGCCTTGTACCAGGTGAGCGTGGGGAATGGACAGCCACGGATTTTGGCCACGATGCTGATGTCGTTGCCTTGCTCAGCCTCCATGAACTCACCCAACTCGATGGATGGAGCACCTGCAAGACCAAGCAGAAAACTTGTATCTTTCTGGAAAAATAGTGCACTGACCTAGGTCAGGATGTTTATTCAGAAACCTACAGATTTGTCAGAGACCATTTAAACAGCTGTGGTGGAAATAAGCCACTGTTTAATTAGATTGTTTCAGAGTCCTGGTCTTACAAGTCTGATCCTGGACGATGATGGGTCCGGCCGTGGATGAAGGTCGGCTGGCTCCGACCTCATTGTGTGCCACTACTCTGAACTCGTACTCGTCTCCCTCCGTCAGGTCCTCCACCTTGAATGTGGTGGTGTCCACATCTCTCCTGTTACACCTGCAGGACACAAACAGTTGTGGTCACAGAAAAATAAGCTCCTTACAGGCCTACTGACCTTTGATTCAAACAGACACACAAGATAAGACTGTATCCATGTGGTTCAGTTACCTCCTCCAGGACTCCTTCTGTGTGCCGCCGGCACCCCAGCAGAGCAGATCGACACTGTAATGTGTGACAGGTGAACCACCATCGTTCTTTGGAGCCTTCCAGGTCAAAGTCACCGTGCGCTTTCTTACATTCTGGATCTTCAGCCTGGTTGGAGGATCAGGAGGATCTGAAGACAGAATGAGTACAAGTGAGAGGAGGCAGGTGTCTGCCTAAAACGAATTTACTTTACAACAAGAACAGTGATTCAGAGCTGAGCCATAAACAGTGTGTCTTTACAAACAGATTAAAACCACCTGGACTGTCACTGCAGGTAAAACCTGCAGGAAACAGCACATAAGAGAAAACAAACGTACGGATGGGATCTCTGGCTGTGGTCCTCTGGATGGTCGTGAGGTACGGGCCAAAACCAAAGCTGTTCTCAGCGCGGACACGGAAATGGTATTCCTGGCCATTATTGAGGTCTGGAACCACCAGAGACTGAGCAGCACAGGCCGGGTTTACCTGGAAGAACGAGATGAGGCTCAGACTTACAGCAGAAACACCAAAGCACAAATGCTCAGTCCTCCAGGTGTGGAGAGGTACCTTGGTCCAGGCTTTGCCTGCCACCGTCTTCTTCTCGATGAAGTAGCTTTTCACCCTGTCTCCTCCGTCACACTCTGGGGGTTTCCAGGTGAGTCTGCAGGTTCCCCTTGTCACGTCGCTCACCTTCAGGTCTCTGGGAGGTCCAGGCAGATCTGCAGAGAACAGAACAGGTTTTTATCCTTTTATCTCCAACTGATCCAAGATTTTTGTAGAACCATTAGTGTCCTCAGTATATCTTCATCAGCGCTGCTCTGCAGTTCTGACATGTGACCAATCTGTTGGTCTTTACGTACCCAGCACGTTGACTCTGACTTTGACCACTTTGTGTCCGGCGGGACTCTCAGCGTTAATGATGTATCGGCCACTGTGGCTCAGTTTGCTCTGTGGGATCACGACCACCGAGGTTGTGTCGGTGGAGTGGATCTGAAAAACAGGCATCACACTTTTCTCCAGCTCTTTAAAACTCTGGGCAACACTTACCTAACTTTCAGAACACAAAAGATGAACTGGATTATGTCCTTGTTTGATATTGGTTTAAAGAGTCTAACCAGTCCGATCAGTGAGTTTAGCAGCTTCTTCAGTTATAATTTACATGATTAATAATTTACACACTGTGCTAACAAAGCCAAAGCTACTGCTGGTGGAGTTCTGACCTCTGAGTCCACAGGTAGCGTGTGAAGGTCGTTCTTCTTCTCAGTCTCTGCGGTTCCGTCAAAGGTCCAGGTGACTTTAGGCACAGGTCGTCCAGTGATAGTGGCAGGAATCCGGATGGTCGTTCCAGCTCTGCAGTTCACCAGGTCGCTCGCACTCACATCCAATGTCACAGTTGGCTCAACTACAGGACAAACACACACAAACAGTGATGATCAGCAGAGAAGGAGAAGACACAGCGAGCGCTGCTCCAGTGTCAGAAGTTTAGTGAATTTCCCAGTACTGAATCTGTTATCGGCTTCCATTAACAGTGTGCTTTTACACATGTGAATCCTCCTGGACAAGCAGCTACATTTGTCCAATTTAACCAGCTGATAATAAAGGCACATTAACGGTTTTGTCTTGTGACTTACTAAGGATGTCCTGGACCAGGATGTCGCCCGTTCTGGCGGGCTCAGAGTTTCCGGCAGCATTCACAGCATAAATCTTGAATTTGCACTTTTTGCCCTCCTTCAGGTCAGGGACGGTGATTTCAGTGGAAGCGTGGAGCTTGTCGGCGGGGTTCACCCTCCTCCAGTCAGGAGAGCCCTCCTCGTGGACTTCGATGATGTAACCTTTGAGGGGGCTACCGCCATCTTTGTCTGGTGGGGTCCAGGTGAGAGTGATGCTGTTCTTGGTCTTATCTTTAACCATAGGGCTTCCAGGGGAACTGGGGGGCTCTATGAGAGGAGCATGAAGGGGTCAAAGGTCAGTCATCTTTACAAAATAACTAGAGGTCACTCAGTGAAATTCTGAATAAGACAAACAGAAATGGTCAATATTTCAGCACAAACTTTGCTTTGTTCACTGATGGTTTATTAATCATTACCAGTTTAGTACTGTGGATTAGATAATGAGGGATAACACTCACTGAATGGATCCTCAGCCAAGCGGCACTCAGACGGCTCGCTGGGTGGTCCGACTCCTGCAGCGTTGCAGGCCGAGACCCTGAACTGGTACACTGTTCCTTCGATGAGCTTGAGCACTGTGTACTGCAGCCCTTTCACAGCCGGTTTGGTGACTGGAGACCGATTGACACGGCCCCAGTACACTGCCCCGCGCTCCCTCTTCTCCAGCCAGTATCCCTGGATGGTGGAGCCACCGTTCTCCAGAGGAGGCTCCCAGGTCAAGGTCATGGTGGTCGCTGTAGCAGCAATGATTTTAGGGTTACGTGGCGGTCCAGGGAGGCCAAATGGATCCTTCAGCTGGACTTTCTCTGAGTCACAGCCGTCGCTGAGGCCGTACTTGTTTTCAGCTTTGATCCTGAACTGATAGGCACCGTTCAGCTCCAGTTTGCTGACCTGAAGGAGCAGGACAAGAAGAAGAGTGAAGAGCGAAGCATTTACTGAAATAGTATTTGTTTTTCAATATGTTAGTTGATTTCAGGACAAATGTTGAAAATGCTTTTGCAGACTTCTGAATGTTCAAGTGATATTCTCTGAACTGAATGAACATGTTCAGCTTTAATTATATGGAAACATTAGTGGAATCCAAAAGATGTGTTTGCTTCTTATCAACATGACTCAGTCAGAGTAGTGCATTACACTTCAGCTCCTGGAGCCTTGACGTACCTGATATCGCCTGTCGACCAGGTTGATGGTCAGAACCTCAAAGTCGGACTTCTTCTTGCTGGCGTCTCTGTATTCCACGATATAATTTGTGATGTCGCTGCCTCCGTTGTCCTCTGGGGCGTCCCAGGTCAGATAACATGAGTCCGCCTTGATGTCTGAGACCGCGATGTTCCTTGGAGGAAGAGGCCGATCTGGAAATGCAGGATTGGATTAATGTAAAGCTCGGTATTTACAGACATAAGTGACTTGGCGAATGTCAATCTGCTACACAAATACATCAAATGGTGAAAAGCTGACGCAGAAAACTCAGTAATTTGGAACAGTTCTTACCGAGAACCTCGACTTTAATGACATGCTGAGCTTTGCCGTGGCAGTTTTCAGCAACCAGCTTGTAGCTGCCCTTGTCCTGCCTGATGGTCTCTGGGATGGCGATCTTTGTCTTCTGAGTTGTTCTGTCAACCTGAAGACACAAAAGTTCACTTTGTCACCTGCTTCTCAGCTGCAGCATGTCAAAGAATATAAGAGCCAAAAGTAGGGTTTGTCCTGTGGGTGGTGTTAAAGGAAACATCAGAAGGCCAGTGAAATGTAAAGGGATCATCCTCTGGGGAACAGGAACCTGCCCAAAAGTAGCACAGTAACAGTATCTAGAAACTTTACTGCCGGTCCATGATCAACACACTTCCAGGTGGAGAAATGGTCGTGGATGAGACAGACACAAAATGCTGTTACTTTCAAACTGAAGTTTTAATTTTTGTTCAACAAGATGCTCCAGTTCTAAGGATACCTAAAATAAAGCTAAAACCAGTAGCAAGTAGAGATAGAGAGGCACCTTATACATTCTGGGCCAAATTATTGGACACAGACACTAAGCACAAGTCCAGAGTCCATTAAAAGATGAATCAGTCCTCACCTCCTCAGTCTCCATTGTCATCTTGTCACCTTCAGGCTTTTCGATCACCACGTTGTCCTTCATCCACTGGAGACTCGGTAGAGGCAGTCCCCTCACCTCGGCTGGAATGTCTATGGCCGAGCCCTTCCTCACGATGATGGAATTGCTCTTAAAGTACTTCAGGATTGTAATAACAGGAACAACTGTGGACCACAAACATTAGTCAAACTGATCAGCCTTACACAACCAAACATCACAGCAAACACTAAGACCAGCAGTTTTTACTTTTATTGTCCTGGATTGTGGCTGTGATAGACTTAGATGGCTCTCCGTCCCCAATCTCGTTTATGGCTTTGACACGGAACTGGTACTCCTGGTCCTCTGTGAGGTTCTCAACAGTGCCACAGCACTCGGTGAAGGCCTTGCGGTTGGCCACTTCGAACTCAGTGCTGTCAGACCTCATCTTCTCTACATAGTACCCTATGATGGGGGAGCCACCATCACTGTAGGGGGGCTGCCAAGTCAGGGTGATAGTGTTCTTGGATCTGTCGGTGCAGCGCAGCTTCTCAGGGGCAGATGGAGTACCTGGAACATCATCAGGGAGTTGGGGTCAACGCTTGACAGCTGTTCCAGCAGGTCACAGACCATAAAATATCAGCTAATATTAGCAGTTTAGTGGGTTTACCTTTGGGATCCTCAGCCAGAATAGGTCCAAGGTCGGATGGAGCTCCATCACCGTACTTGTTCCTTGCAACAACCCTAAAGTCATACTCCTCACCAGCTAGCAGGCCCTGGACATCGCACTTGCAAGATGCCGTCTCGATAGGCTGGCGGAAGAGCTTCTTCTTGGCATCCTTTCTCAGGACCTCATAACCGACAATGTCGCTGCCGCCGTTGTCCAGGGGGTCAGACCAGGTGAGGGTGATGTTCTTCTTGGTGACTGCGACCGTCTTTAGGTCAACCACCGGTCCAGGTACATCTGTGGAGACAGAGGCCAGCAGCAGTTACTTTAAGTGAACCACCTGGTACACTAACATTAGCAGCTGATTTGCATTGGAAAAGAATGAAGACACAGAAGCAACACTGACCCATAACGTCCACTCTGGTCTCGGCCGTCTTCGTTCCACTGCTGTTGGTGCCTGTGATCTTATAGAGTCCGTGATCAGCCCTCACGACTTTCTTGATGAACAGTGTGCTGTTCTTGCCCTCTGTCTCCACAATCATCCTCTCTTTGTCGACTTCAGCGTCATCTCTGGTCCATTTTATCTCTGGCTGGGGTCGGCCTCTCACCTCAGCAGGAAGCCTCAGAGGATCACCTGCTCTGATGATCACGCCATTCTTCACTGAGACATCCAAGTTTACAGTGGGAGGTTCTGGTGGACATACAGACAGGAACTGTCAGATTAAAATCTAAACGTATTAAATGAAGCGCTTCAGTCCGACAGCCAGCAAAGGCAAACTGGGTTTTCTCAGGTTGCATCACTTCCTGCTATAAACAGTTTTCCCATGCTCTGCTCTGAACTCTGATTCTTAAAGCAAAGTCCAACACAACCTACAGTGTTGGCTGACAGAGGCTGTTCGTACCTTTAATAAAGCTGCTCTTACCCTGAGGCTCTTTGACGGTGACAGGTTCAGTAACACCAGGAGCTCCAGGACCAGCATCATTGACAGCGATGACTCGGATATAATAATCTCCTCCCTCTTTCAGACCCGTCACAGTGTAGGTGAGCTCCTTACACCTGAACTCTGTGCTCCGAGTCCAGTTCTTCTCTCCAACCACAACCTGTGTATTTAACAGTGCAGGTCCAGGTCAAAGTCTTATTATCCCCACATGAAAACACCTTTAGCTACATGTGTATTATTTATTGTTGTTTTAATTTTGCGAACCTTCTCGACATGGTATCCCAGGATGTCTCCTCCACCATTGTACAGCGGTGGCTTCCAGGCCACGATGACAAAGTCCTTCCCAATGTCCACGATCCATGGAGAGGGGGGTCCAGGAGGCACTGAGAGGGGCAGAGACATATTTAATATTTCAGAGGAAATTAACAGACGTAACTCAACAAAACTAGGTTCTATATAAAGATTATAAATATATAATAATTTGTTATTGTTCAATTATAATGCCGGAGTATATCTCTCATAAAAAATGTCCCAATCTCTGCACGATCTCATGGATCTTCTAGGATCACTGGTCTAATGTGTTACCGAGTCAAACTGTCTCCTGTCCGCACTTACTGATGGCGTCCATGGTGATGGTACGGTCCGAGGGTTCGCTGAAGGGTCCGGGCCCGGCGAGGTTCTCAGCACACACTCTGAAGATATAGGTGAGTCCCTCCATCAGTCCAGTGATCTTCACATCCAGAGAGCTGAGGAGGGCTCGGTTCACTCGGGTCCAGTGTTTGCTGTTTACCTCCTTCCTCTCGACCCAGTAGCCCAGGATCGGGCTGCCGTTGTCCTTTGGCTCATGCCAGGAGATGTGGGCAGTGCTTGCTGTCACATCATGGACTCTGGGAGTGTTAGGAGCATCAGGAGGATCTGAGGGGAAGGAAGAGTGTTGTTTTACTTATCTTAGCAGAATCCAGGATGTTGATGGATTCTGCTTATAGTTGAAGTGGATATTAGGTTCCTGTTGGGTTTTGGAAGGGTTAGAGATTTGAAAATCTTAGCTGAACTGTACTTACTGAACTGGTTCATGGCAACCACTGGCTCAGAGATGCATGGCCGCCCACAGCCGTACTTGTTCTCTGCTGTGATTCTGAAAATGTATTCCTTCCCTTCGATGAGTTTGGAGACAGGACAGCTTGTGCCCTTTAGGGTGGAGGTGACAGTTATCCAACCGATCTCATCATTTTTGTTGTCCCTCTTCTCCACAATGTAGTTCAGAATCTCACTGCCACCATCGTCTGCAGGAGGCTCCCAGTTACAGATAAGTGAGGTGTTTCTGATGTCTTCGAAGGTGACATTCTGTGGAGGGCCGGGTTTGTCTGCAGGAAGAAAGAGTCACAGGTTTAACTGAGGAGGACTGATGTTTAAATTATCTGATAGTTCTGAAGCGTCAGTTTAACATTTATAAATATTTCATTTTAATTCAGTAAATATTACACTGGGCAAATAATATTATAAGTTATAATTTAACTATAATTTAAATTACAATGATTCAAGTTCCACTACCAACTAAGAGAGCTGCAGTAAATTTGAATCAAAACAGTTTGTCTATTAATTATATAGATTATTTAGTTCTTGTGTAATCACTTCCATATAACCGCTGACCAAAGCAAATCCAGATGTCACTAACTAAAAATGGGAATGGGTTCAGGTATTGGTATGGAAACCTTCATCAAACTCTGTCTTACCAAGGACATTGACGACGCAGGAGGCGGTGGCAACCCCATGAATGTTCTCCACCTTGATGGTGAAGGTGCCATGGTCAGGTCTCATAGCGTCACGTATCATCAGTGCGGACCGGCCCCTCTTGGTCTGGTCCAGACCCAGACGCTCCCGCAGCGGAGTCACAAACTCCTCCTCTGGCACTGAAACCTGGAGGACGTTTTTAAATAAACAAATATTTCAAATGTGTGAAAATACATGAGGAGATTAGACTGTGAGTTCTGTGTGAGGACAAACCGCGGCCTTGGTCTTCTTCTTTCTGACCAAAGGAACGATCTTCTTGGACGGCTCTTTGGTGACGTCCTCATCGTTCCTCAGCCAGCTGACTTTAGGATACGGGGAGCCAGAGATGTTGGCGTCAATGCGGATCTCCTCGCCCTTCTTAACACACAGACCAGTCTGCACTCTGGCGTGGAGGGTGACCGTGGGTTTTTCTGATAATAGGAGAAGTGGTTAAAGGCCATCACCCACACCGACTGACTTCAGTCAATCTGTGAGATTTTTCTTACCAACAGGGTCTGCAGCCTTGACAAGCTGTGTGCTGCGGGAAGGTTCGCTGAGTCCGGCAGCATTCTCTGCTCGGACCCTGAACTGATACTCCATGTCCTCCTTCAGGCCTGTCACCACATAGGAGAAACCAGGAACCAAGTTGGGCGTGACCTTTTCGTAGCGCTCACCATCCTTCTCAATCTTCTCCACAATGTAGCCCTGGATGGGACAGCCGCCATCGTAGTCTGGAGCCTTCCACGTGACAGTGATGGACTTGGAAGTTGGATCGTGTGCCTCCACCTGGATGGGTGGATCTGGTTTCTCTGTGGAATTAAGAACAGGGAGAATGTCTGAGCTGCCTCCACCAGGTTTAACACAACCCTGGAGGAAATACAGTAATACAGTAATTGATTCACAAGACGTCACTTCTCTTCTGTGGAGGTCTGGTGAATTTTTACCAACAATTTGGCAGGAGAAGCTGTACTGCCAAGACCAGGACTTACGCTTGATTTCCTCTGCGATCACTGGGTTGCGTAGCTCCAAATACTCTCCAGCTCCCACCTTGTTCACTGCCTTTACTCTGAAGTAGTACTCGCAGTTGATGAAAAGGTCTTTGACAGTGCTGGTCAGCACGTTCTCTCCTGACAGAACAGGCATGTAGGTCTTCTTTGTGGCCTCGCGGCGCTCAAGAGTGTAGCTGACGATGGGGGTACCACCGTCGTCTTCTGGGGCCTCCCAGCTGATCTTGCAGGAGTTCTTGGTGATGTCGCTGGAGCTGATGTCTTTACACTTACCAGGGAGTCCTACAGGATTTAGATAGGAAGCGCAATGTGTCAGAAGACAACTGCTGCTCACACAGTTATAGTGAAACATGACCAGAAGTATTGCTGCTAGCAGAATTTTTAAATATTGATCATGCAGGTTTAACATAAGACACTATTCCTGGACATGTTGTTGTAGTTTCGAAGCATTTTTTTATTGAGGAAATCGCACCTATGACTTTGACATTGACAGTTCCAGTGGCAGTTCCCAGACTGTTCTCCAGGGTGATGGCATAGGCGCCAGCGTCAGCATGTGTGCACCTGAGTAGCTCCAGGTGAGCGGTGTTCATTTCTACTGTCATAGAGAGCCGGTCATCAGCCTTGCACTCCACTGTGTCCTTCTGCCACACCATCTTGGGGGTTGGGATTGCCCTGTAAGGGATGTTCAGATGCAGCTTCTCGCCCTCAACCACAATCACGTCCTTTGCCTCCAAATCCATAGCTGGAGCACCTTGGGACCAGAGGACAGGATTGTCATCAGCGTCGGTTTCATTCATGTCATTCTAAATAAACAGTGACGTCAGCACTTACAGTCGGGATCTTTGGTGAAGACCTTGTCGGAAATCTCGGAAGGGTTGCTTACGCCAACAGAGTTGATGGCGCGAACTCTGATCACGTACTTCTTCTCTGGTTTTATTCCATCTTCTATCCTGAACTTGAGCTCTTTGATGGGTCTGGTGTTGACCCGAAGCCATTTCAGCTCTGGACGGGCCTCTGCCACCTCAACGTGGTAGCCAGTGATCGGGCAGCCCCCGTCCTTGGCTGGGGGCTTCCAGGTGACGTTGATGTGTTCCCTGCTAGCGTCAGGGACAGCCACTTCAAGAGGAGGAGATGGAGCACCTGGAGAGATAGGAAATCTGAACACACCTGAATGGATTCTCTCTGGATTCTATTAATAAAATCTGTCATTTGCATGGACTGATATTGCTGGAGAAACAATAACTAATGACATTCCTACTACTGTAGGAATTTGTGACACAAATGTGACAGTATCTTACTGGTTGGATCCTCGATGGTGAGGATCTCTGTGGGTTCACTGGGATCTCCAACCCCGGCCTCGTTCTCAGCTCTGACCTGGAACTGAACCTCAGATCCTTCGTCCACATCAGTCACCGTGAACTGAGTCTTTCTGTCTGGAGTCTTGCAGCACTTCAGCCAACGGGTTCCCACCTTCTCTTTCTTTTCAATCACATACCTGAAAGCAAAAGGAACAGGTTTATCTGTATTATTTATAGGGGCTGGCTCACTGTGAGTCTTCAATCTAAACAAACGACTTCTAATAAGCACAAGTTCAGTTCTTATGTCTCATAGTGATCTGACTGTAGTTTTACAGCAGCTCATCATCTTACTTGGTTATCGGTCTTCCACCATCGCTCTTGGGAGCTTCCCATTTCAGCTCAACGTGTCTCTTGGTGACCTCCATCACTGTCAGGGCATATGGAGGTCCAGGAGTTGCTGCAGAGACCATGACAAACATTAATGTGGATCCTAGACAGGTTGTCTCTAGCTTCTTTTCTTAAGCTGGTTGGTTGAGCTCTTCTTTAAGAGTAAATGAACTTACTGAATGTGTCCTTGGCAAGCACAGCGTCCTCCAGCTCACAGAATTCACTCATCCCCACTGCATTCTCAGCGGCGACCCGGAACACGTACAGCGACCCTTCATTGAGAGGAGTCACCGTGTACTTGAGCTCCTTGACGGTGGTGTCGACAGTCTGCCACGCCTTTCGCCTCACGTCCCTCTTCTCCACCACATAGTTGGTAATAAGCGAGCCTCCGTCGCTGCTGGGAGCCAGCCACTTCAGGTCGGCATTGATCTTGGTGACGTTGGCAACCTCCAGCCACTGAGGAGCTGAAGGAGGGTCTGTCGAACAGAGAACAGATAGTTCTGTAGCACCAGAATATACTCTCTGTATCCCAGTAATTCATTTAGCCCAAACATATACAACTTGCCAGTCTGCGCACAGACAGGGTTTTATAGTATGTTTGATACTAAGACGGTAGTTATCATATTAAAAACAGACTTTAATTTAACACAGTGTTTTACTGTCTACCCCCAGAAACCCTGAGCCAAACTTACAAAGTCTCTCCTTGCAGACCACAGGATCACTGGGATCACTGGGCTCACTCTCACCGGCCTTGTTGACAGCCTTGACCCTAAACGAGTACTCCTGTTTCTCCATGAGACCCGTCAGCTGGTGCTCAGTCTGAGGAACATCTTCTGCGATCTTGATCCACTCTTCACTTCCAGTCTTCTGGAACTCAATGATGTAGCCTTCAATTTTAGCCCCGCCGTCGTGTTCCGGTCGGGTCCATGCGAGCACAGCTGACGTCTTGCCAACATCCCTGACCACAGGTTTACCAGGAGCCCATGGAGGATCTGAAGAAGAGTGGGTGTTATTACAATGATCCAATTAATCTTAATCCCAATCCCATAAAGGTTCATTAGTTAAATCACAAACAGTTTTCCACTGAAGCTAAGCAGTAACAGTAACTGAATGATGTGACAAACCAATGGGATCTTTGATGAGGACGGGATCAGTCTCTGCACTCGGTTTTCCAGGTCCGGCCAGATTCTCAGCCAGAACCCGGAAGCGGTACTTCTTCTTGGTGGTCAGTCCCTTCACCCTGCAGCAAAAGGGTGTTCAATTAGCAAAATGAGTTCATGTTCAGATAAAGGTCCCACGCCTGCCTTGTTATCCCTGGTTCACAATTAAACTACCTGAAGGTTGTGTCTGTGATGGGCAGTTTGTTGCATCTCAACCACTTGTCACTCTCTGGATCCAGCTTCTCAATCCAGTATCCAGTGATGGGGCTGCCGCCGTCCTCGTCTGGCTCGAACCAGGTCAGAGTCACGGCGTCCTTGGTGATGTCAGAGGGAGTGACTCTGGTTGGAGGACCAGGAGGATCTGAAGCAGATGTAGCACAGCGTCACTGAAAATGTTTGTATTCTACTTCTTTGATCAACGATTCTAGACATTTAGAATGCAGAAGTAGTAGTATTACTGTAAAACAACTTACCAAAGGAGTACTTTGCAACAATGGGAACGTGCTCTTCAGGTTCACCGATGCCATACTGGTTCTCAGCACTGACTCTGAAGATGTACTCCTTCAAAGCTGAGAGCTTGCAGGCTTTAAAGGTGGTGTGTTTCACTGTGGCTGACAACTTCACCCACTCCTCTTTGTCCGTCTGACGACTCTCGACGATGTAGTTAGTGACGGGAGAGCCTCCGTCATCTCTGGGTGGGTTCCAGGCCAAGACGCACGACTTGTTGGTGATCTCTGAGATATCGAAAGCTGCTGGGGGGCCAGGTTTATCTAAAGAGAAGGACACAACCATGAAAACACTGACATCCAGCTAGAGACACACACACTCTGACAAAGATTATGTAATGGAGAACTGATTCACACTGCTTCTGTCTCTTCTTACCTTTGACTGTTGAAGTTAATCAATTATTGTTAATCAACAATTGAAAAACTACAGCTCCCATTGAATAAAACTACAACTATGACAAAGCCTCCATATCCATAAAACTTCCCTGTTCTGGCTGGGATCTCTGCAGTCCTCTCTATCCTGCTGATTTACACACACGTCTGAACATTGACTTAATTTAATGGACCTGAATCTGTTTGTGAGCTGAGAAGTTTAGCACCTGAGGCTCATGGGAAATGTTGTCCTCTAAAGGCTGCTACAACAATGAATAAAGAAAATTAAATGTTTTTGAAAACTTACCACATTCTACATTCTGATAAAAAGGACAACATCCTTCATTAAAGGGCGTCAGGAAGGAAAAGCTGGATGATATTTAACCCTGAGGATCCAGTTTCAGCTCTGTATTATTTGCGTGACTTAAGTTTTTTTCTATCTCACTGATATGGGAAGTGTCCTGAATGCAGTATAAAACAAACCAGATGAACTACTGAGCTTAAGCATCATAAACCATTTAAACACTAGCGCCTTTACCGAGGATGTTGACGTCGACAGTGGCTGTGGCACGTCCACAGTCGTTCACTGCCTCTATGATATAGGTAGCGGTGTCCTCTCTGGTTGTCTTGGTGACAGAAAGCTTGGAGTGTCCTGGCTGAGTGTCGATAGTTATGCGCTCATCGGGACGCAGGACCAGGTCGGCTTTGGTCCACTTGACCCGGGGGTCGGGTTTTCCTTTGACATCAGCAGGAAGCTCAATCTTGGTACCAGCCCTGGTGGTCAAACCAGCCAGCAGCTTGACATCCAGCTGGATCTCTGGAGGTTCTGTTGGAATTATTAAAGAGGTTTAATTATTCACACTTTTAACTCTGAGCACCATCAACTTACTGACTTTAGTTTCAGTAGTCTGACTGTATGTTTCTGTAGGTTACTGTTAGTGTCAGTGTTCCCTTAAATAAAATAAAGGACAGCTTCCTCAAGTCACGGTTTCTTGAGCAGAATTAAGTCAGACCAGCCTACCTCTAGCATCCACAGCCTGTATCTCATCGGTGGCCCTGCAGGGTCGGCTGGCCCCCAGCTTGTTGAAAGCTCTGACTCTGTAGGCGTACCACTGACCCTCGGTCAGACCGGTTACCTGGAATCTGCAAACACAGAATACCATGAACCCTACAGGCCGCACTTTACAGAACATAAATCACAAATTTGCTCAGGAAATAATTGGCATACTTTAATTCAGGGATGGGGTCGCCACAGGGCTCCCACTTGTCTGTACTACGCTGGCACTTGTCCACCACGTAGCCTTTGATGTGGGCACCACCGTCGTACTTCGGAGGCTCCCAGGAGAGGAAGATGCTCTTGCCACTCTTATCGCGCCACTTCAGGTTCTCTGGAGGATCAGGGACAGCTGTGGGCAGAAAATATAGATGTTTGTAAGAATCCATCAGAAGTCATTTTGACAAAACCAATTCTTTACAGGCTGAAAAAATACTGACTTGCAGGAGAGGAGATGTTAACTGGCTCATCGATATAGGCCTGCTCTCCAGGTCCACACTTGTTGCAGGCGGAGACACTAAACAAATACTCTTTTCCCTCAATCACATCTGTTATTGTGTGCTCCAGGTCCAGGACACCAGTAGCCACCTGATAGAAACATCCATACAACGGTTCGTTCACACTATTTGTTTTTGCCATTTTTTCTGAAGAGAGTTTCATAAATAATTATCACATCAACTATGAGCAAAAATGTAATTTGTGTTGTAAAGACAAAAACAAGTCAACTGTCTTAACACTTGTTTTTGCTTTAGACAGTTTGCTTCACTCGAAGTACAGTCATGTCACGACATCAGTCTGCTGAACATGGTTCAACCTTCTAAAGCCCTGCTGACAGACCATTGACTGAACACTGACTGACCTTGGCCCAGGTCTTCCGAGACACTTCTCTCTTCTCTATTTGGTAGTGGGTGACTGGGCTTCCGCCATCATGCTCTGGAACCTCCCACATCAGGTGGACGTGGTGTCGGGTCACCTCAGCCACCTTGAAGTCTTTGGGAGCACTGGGACATGCTGCCACAAGAAGAAAGGTTAAAGTGCATAAGAAAGAAACATGGTGAGGGAATGAGTTTCTGTGTTTTATTAGACAAACTAAACCTACTACTGAATAAAATACATTTGCCTTCATATTTGCCTTCTCTACTTATACTAATGGAAAGTTACTGTAAGAGGCAGAGAAGTCGTCGTTACCAATGACGTTGACGTCGATATCTCCAGAGACAGATGTGACGTCGTTCTCCAGCTGTAGGCTGTAGGTGCCTTTGTCTGGACGGACGCTCGGGGTGATGGTCAGCTCTGTGTACGTGGGCTTTGTCACCATGGAGACGCGCTCATCAGCGGTGGTCAGCTCCTTTTCTCCAAAGCTCCACTTGGCCACAGGGGTCGGGTATCCCGTGATGGGGACTCTGATGGTGAGAGGCTGAGGGACGATCACCTCCAGGCCTTTCCTGAAGGCACTCAGGTCCAAAGTCGGACCAACTTCAGAGGAAAAAAAGGAAAAGGTTGGTTGAAAAGTCTCTTCAGAAATGAAACTGAAAATAATACCGTGATTTCATTTAAAAAGAATCATTGCATTTAGGCTTTGTTTCACTTCTTTCTACTGCTGGTCACATACCGTGAGGGTCATCTGCCAGCAGGGGTCCGAGCTGCTCAGCTGGATCAGAAACACCAGCAGCGTTCTCAGCACAGACTCTGTAGAGGTACTTCTGACCAGGTTTCAAACCAGACACCTGAAGAGAGCAACAACACAGGAAGACCGGTGTGAAAACCACAGCTAGAAGGAAAGAGCCTCATTAGGTTTCCTCTAAAATCAAGTAAATTAAAGTAACAACAATGAGGCGATGAAAACAAGCATCTGTACCCGGTAGGAGAGGTCTGGGCAAAGTCTGGCATTGCAGCGGAGCCACTTTTCTGTGCCTTCATCACACTTCTCAATGATGTAGCCTGTGATCATGCTGCCGCCATCGCTGGTGGGTGTCTCCCAGGTGAGTGTGACTGCCGTGCTGATTTGGTCATTGAAGTTCAGGTTCAGAGGTGGGCTGGGCCTCTCTGCAGGTACAACACAGAAGGTACATTTTAATCACACTAAAGACATGAAGGCTACAGCAGATCTGAAGAACTATTTTAGTCATTAGAAAGACATGAACTGCGCCTGTCTGCACTAGTCTTGCTTTTACGTCATACTTGATGTGCCTCTGCCGTTGTGACTCACCAATGGGATCCATGATCTTAACGGGGTTGGTGGCAGCGCTGGGCCTGCCGATGCCGGCCTTGTTCTCAGCTCGGACTCTGAAGATATACTCCTTGTTCTCCACAACATCGTTTAGCGTGGCTGAACGGTCACTGGCACCACAGACCAAGGCTGCCTCCCACTTCACAGAGGTCCTGTCACGCAGTTCGATCACGTAGGCAGTGATCTCTGAGCCGCCGTCGAACTGGGGTGGTTCCCAGGAGACTGTGGCACCAAATCGGTTTACGTTGCTAATGGCAACATTTTCTGGAGCATCTGGAACATCTGATGTATGACAACAAACACATTAAGGATTTCATTTCAGACTTCAAACGGGGACATGGTATAGGTATTGAAGAACTTCTGCCTACCAAATTTGTTCTTGGCCTGAACAGCGTCCTCGGTGGCAACACTGAGTCCACTGCCAACTCTGTTTCTGGCACATACTCTGAACAGGTACAACGAGTCCTTTTGGAGGCCGCTGACGCAGTACTCTGGAATATCAGCACGATCTGTGGCTAGAGTCCAGGTCTTACGCTTCACGTCACGTCTTTCCACAACGTAGGCAATGATCTTGCTTCCCCCATCGCTCTCAGGCTCCTCCCAGGCCAAACTGACCTCACCGTCTGCGGTGTCGACCACTCTCAGGTTCTTCACAGGTCCAGGGACATCTGAAAAGTAATAAGATGGTATAGAAACTTCTCTGACATCCACAGACACCCTCCACATACAGAATGTGTCTGCTATCAGGTCACCCATCATTAACTTAACATCTGGACTCACCAATCACATCCAGGTTGATGAACGCTTCTCCCTGGCCATGCTTGTTCTTGATGAGCACCTTGTACCGGCCCTGGTTCTCCTTGCTGGGGCTCTTAAGGCGGTACTCAGTCTTGTCAACAGAGGTATCGATGTTCTGGACAGGCAGACTGGTTCCCTCGAAAAACCACTCTGCATCGGCACGAGGGTAAGCATCATAGGGCACACTCATGATGAAGGGCTTGCCGGCGTCTGTGACCAGGTTCTGGTCTGTTGTTTTGATCTTTGGAACAGCTACAGAGAAGACAGGAGAATTCATTGTTCATTAATTTGAACCAGTCCCTCAGTTGAGCCTCGTTTGTAAAGTTATTTTTTACTGTGACCACCAAAGTCTAACCTAGACTTTAAATGCCAGGGTGTATGTGTGTGTCACTCACCTGCCAGCTCCAGCTTGGCTCGAGCATCTTTGTCTTTGGCCACAATCCTGTACTCTCCCTGATCTCTGGGTCTGATCTCACAGACCTGCAGTCTGTGGACTTTACCCTCACTAATCATCTGGTATTTGTCTCCTTGGACGATGATCATGTTGTTCCTCATCCACTTCACCTCCACTCTGTCCTTGTTAAGCTCCACCTCAAACACGACATCTGAGCCCGGAGGTTCGAACATGTCCTGAGGAGGTCTGACAATCTCCACTGGGGTCTCTGCAGGACACAAAACCACCATCAGACCTGAACAGTCAACTAATACCTGTGTGGTTCAAACGCTAAGTAAGAAGAAGAGTTTACCTTCAACAAAGAGCCTCGCTCTGGTCCTTCTCTCATCCACACCACAAGCGTATTCACATTCATCATCAGGTCTGCACTCCTTGATGATCAGTCTGCACGTCTTGCCTTCTTTTTCCATGTGATATCTGTGTAGAAATCAGAGCAGGTGTTCATGTTGCACTCTTGTCACTGCCGTTTCAGGTAAACCTGTCTCCGGCCTGCTTATTGAACATCTGGGTGGTCTTTAGATAAATTCCATGTTTGCTAACCTCAGACAAAACAAACTGTAAGCACCAGCTCATGCTCCATCATACCTGGGTCCTTGTCTGATCTCTCTGCCGTTCTTGTACCACTTGACAGCAGCCTTCTCCTTGCTCAGTTTGCAAGTGAACTCTGCATCTTCAAACTCAGTGATGGTCTGATCCTTGAGCTGTGCGGTGAAGTCTGTCGGCGCCTCGCTGATGATCAGCTCGGCCGCACACTTGTCGTCTCTGACCACAGCTGTGTACTCGCCCTCATCGTCCATGACGCAGTCCTTGACGGTCAGAGTGTGTTTAAGGCCCTCGGCTCGGTAGACGATGCGTTTACTGAGCGTCACCTCCTGACCGGCCTTCATCCACCTCACTGTCACCTCTGGCCGGTTCACCTTGCACACAAAGCTGATGGTCTTTTTCTCTTGAGTCTCGATGTCCTCAATGGGCTCCAGGAACTTCAGCTTCTCCTCTGTGGAGCCATGCGTTGAATACAGAGTGAATATTCATCAGCTAAAGCTAAAGCTGGAATAATCACAGTTAAAGCTGGGGAATCACACTTACCTGCGACTTTGGCATTGGCGGTATTCTTGGCCTGCTCTCCTCTCTGATTGGTCAGCATGATGGTGTAGCTGGCCTCATCAACCTTCTGGGCGTCTCTGATCCTCAGAGAGAAGACGTTGTCTCTCTGAGCCATCATGTACTTGCTGCTCTCGAAGATGGTCTCCTCGTTTCTCAGCCACTTGGCCTTTGCTCCATCTACGTTTGTTTCACAGTTGAACACGATCTCGCTTCCTTCCTTCACCTCTGTGTCTTTAATTGGTGTGATGATCCTCAGTTTTTCTGCATTAAAACATGAACTAAATCAAACCGCAGCTTTAACTGAAGAAAGAAGAAGAACAAGTGGGAAGAACTCGAGTCTTACCAGTGACATACAGATCAGCCGAGGCTTTAACGCTGCCAATGTGAGCAACGTAGCCTCCCTCATCCTTCAGCTCGCAGTTTTTCACAATAAGAGCTCTCCTCTTTCCTTCGCTAATAATAGTGTACTTGTCCCCGGCTTCGACCTCCTTGTCTGCTCTGAACCATTTCACCTCGTAGGTGTCTTTGGAGACAGAGCAGGCAAACTCAGCTTTCTCTCCCTCCACCACCTCCTGGTTCTGAGGACGGGCGATGAACTCAGCAGCCAGTTCTGGGAAAAAGAGGGGAATGGTTTTCTTCTTCACTTTAATCTTAGCAACATTTTGAAACCACAAACTCCTGAGAAACCTCAGTGTCGGCATCCAACCACAAGGCCCGACAACGTACAGCTCTGTCACTGTGCTGTTACATCATGTCATCACATACATTTGACTTTACCTAATCAGGCATGAATGAGTTTACATGTTTTCTGCTTCCTTACCGTTGAGTTTCAGCACGGCGGACGTCTTCACGCTTGGACTCAGTCTGCAGTTGTACTCGCCGGCATCCTCCATTCTTAGGTCCTGGATGATCAGGATCCTCTTGCGTCCGTCTGAGACGTGCTCGTAGCGGCCGCCCTCTGGCAGCTCCTCGTCTCCTCGGTACCATGTGACCTCGGCGTTCGCCTTCGACACCTCGCAGATCATCTTCACGCTGTCTGTTTCTGTTCCCTCCACGTTGGACAGGTTCTTGGTGAACCTGGCTTCCTCCTCTGTAATGATAGAACAGCAGCAGGAGTTAACAGGGAGAAACTACCCTTTCCTTTGCCACATTTCCCAGTAAACAAAAAACACAGTGCTTCTCACCGATGACAGTGAGCATGCCAGAGGTCTTGGAGGTTCTGGCATCACATTCGTACTCTGCCTCATCATCAAACACAGACTTGTGGACAATGAGGATCCTCTGGACTCCCTTCGCGATGATCTCGTACTTCTTACCTTTCCTGATCTCGCTGCCATCCTTGAACCAACGAACCTGGTGGGAGAAATTATACTCAGTCACTGAAGGTTGATCATTTCATCTGGTCCTTCTAGTTTTAAAACTGCATCTCAGAGTAACAGCAGAACTGTGACGGATCTGTCTGACGGTTCTGTGAGGGGTCGGTCCTGTAGGTCTCACCTTGGCAGACTCGCGGGACACTTCACATTCAAACTTGGCAGATTCCTTCTCTCTGATCTCCACGTCCTGCAGAGGCTTCGTAAACTCCACATGAGGAGCTGTGGACACAGAGATCAGGATCCGTTAACAGCCACAACAGATCCATGTCGTCACGTTGTCATTTCAGTGATCATTATTTTTACCTATAAAAAAGTAAAAGAAAAGCTTTTTTCCTAATTTCTACATTTTCTGGGTTAAAGTCCTTACGTGTGACCTCCAGGAAACAGGAAGTCTTGAAGTCTTTGGCATCACATGTGTACATCTTAGCATCATCTGGAGTGCAGTCGCGGATGATCAGTGCTCTCTTGCGCCCATCTACGATCGTATCATACTTCTTTGTCTTTCTGATCTCCTGTCCCTCCCTGAACCATCGCACCTCTGCCGTCTCTCTGGAAACTTCACACTCCAGCGTGGCGGTGGCTTCTTCCTCCACTGTTTGGTCCTCCAGAGGTTTAGAGAACTCCACTGGAGGCTCTGAGCGCACACAAAAAAGCAAAGGTATTAACCAAAATAGGCATGCTGTTCAGACGGTGAAAGTCCGATATGATGTGTTCACTGTCCGTGGTGTGTTTTAGTGTCTGACCTCTGACGATGAGCTGGGCCAGATTTTGGAACTCTTTAGCAGTCAGTTTAACCTCACCGGCCTCTGACAGCTGCACGTCTCTAACGGTCAGAGTGTGAACTCTGCCAGCCACTCGGGGCTTCACCTGCAGGGACACAAAAAGCAATACTTCACTAAACGAAGCAGACGCTGCTCTGATCATCAGCCCTGTTCTTTTAATTAATAAACGTGTCCATTCATTTTCACAATTATTCAGTTTTTAGTTCATAAAATGTCATAAGGTTTGTCCCAGTCCAGAGTCCAACAGTCCAGAACCAGAGCTCTCAAACAAACTTCAACTGGAGTTGTTGTTTGCTAAATTAACTTATCAATTATTCAGTGTTTTAAATGCAAACCAAATTATTGCAGATGTCACATGTTAAATTAAAATCAATTGTTAATTTTACACATTTCTACCAAAGGAAAAAAAATGGTTTTATGTTAAACGGGTTCAGGTGTTTGGACACAGTAATCTGGATTTTACTGGAAACAGCCACGAACATCAACAACTATTTTCTAAAACTGACATTTTACTTCAGAAGCAGCAGTGCAGTGGTGCTGTGGCTGTTTCTACATATAAGGCTGTGGTGACAGCAGGGGGTCTGTATGTTACAGATAAGAGCAGCTGCTCTCCTATTTCTGCTTATTTTTAGCTGCAGCACAGTTTGAAGGATGACACTGTAAAAACATTTCTCACAAAGAACCAGAAACAAAGAACTAAACTAATCTGGTTAGAGTAAAAACTAATCAGGTTAGCTTATAATCAGTCTCAGCATAAAAGGCAGATACTTGCACATGTTTATTTCTTACAAACATTTTATTTGACAGTGAAGTTTTTGATGTTTTTTTCCCATTACACTGAAAACTGACAAACACAAACAGGGACATTATTACTGAATGAAAGAATCTATGTGCACTGTAAAAATGCATTTGTATTTCAGTAAAATCTAATATTCAAACCTTCTCAGAGCTGATAAAGAAAAGACTGACTCCTCTCAGTTCTGTGACTCACCCGGTCACTGGCCTCCATCTTCTTTCCTCCCAGCAACCAGTCGACTGCGATGTCTTCGTATGAAAGTTCGCACTCGAAGGTCGCAGTCTCACCGGCCGTCACAGTCACGTCCTTCAAAGGACGCATCAGCCCGATGGAGCGAGCTGAAGAAGAAGACATGGTTACTAAAGAGGCTGAGCTGGTCTGAGGTTCACTTCATGTCAGACAGTGTGTAAGCCTCAGAGAGTCGTGTTACTGTTCCTCCAATCAGAGAACACTTCAGATAAAGTCTGAGGATAAATCTGGAACTGAGCAGTGACACAGTGCTGGGCTGGAGAAAGAACATTTACCTAAATCTAAAGTTACTAGAAAAACTTTAAATATCTGTATAAATTAAAACTTATTTTTATTTATCAATCCGCTGTGTCTTTCCTGCAATGTTCAGATCTTTAAACCGAACTAAAAAAATGTTAAAGTAGTGGATGAGGTAACGCTTGACTGGTCGGCACAGACTGAAAATAAAAGATGAACTACTTTGACGAACCACACCAAATGCACCTTTGACTCTGAGCTGAGCGTTGGACTTGGCGTTGGCTGCTGAGAAGTCAACGCCTCCGGCCATGTCCCTACGGACGTTATAGAGGATCAACATGTGTCTGGTTCCTTCCTCCTTAATCTCAATGTCCTGAAACAAAACATGGGCACGCGGACGATCCATTAAACATAAAATAATGATCAAATAATACTTTGTAATATTAATCTGAATCTGCAAAGTCACCACTAATTCAGTAACAGTAACAGTGAGAAAAAACTGCAATACTTCTGTTTGCAATATGACGTGGAGTAACAGTTTAAAGTATCATAAAAAGGAAGAACCGGACAGGCACAGCACCATGAGTAAATCCACTCAGTTTAAATGTCCAGTGATCATTTTAATTTGTAGCTGCCACATGTACAGATATTATATCATTATATATAAATATTATATCTAATATTTCCAAATAAAGTAGTATAAAGTACTGTGATACTGTAGTGTACTTTATAGTGGTGTAGCTGATAAAGAAGCAGACTCACAGCAGACTGGTGCAGAGCTTCTCCCTTCAGTTTCCAGTTTCCGTGGACGTCCTCCTCTGAAATCTCTGTCTCAAACTTAGCTGTCTCTGTCTCTGTGACCTCAACACTGTACAGGGGACGTACAACTTTGATGTCCCGCTCTGCATCAGACACAAATAAAAGACCATTAATAATCTGTAAAACAGTCTCAGGTGGTGCTGGTGTCTTCTAGAGCCATGTGAACTATAACGATCCTCCAGGGTCTGACTTGAGTTTTTTTTCCTCTTTTTTAAAACTAGAATATTTACATTTAATATGAACTAATTCTAGATGCTGTCATAAATTTCAAACACCTTTTAGTTGTCAAGAAATAAAAGTAAAAATTTAAAAGTTCAAATATGAGTTTTTGGTTAGATCCACCTCTGATGACGCAGTAAGACTCGACAGAAGTTAGGAAACTAGAGGCTGCGATATTCCAACACAAACACAGGAAACATTATCTCTTAGAGCTTGACAGACAAAAGTTGTTTTTCCGTGGCGTGTAATTCTTCAACTTTACCTAAAACTTAACTTCACGTGTAAGATAACAGATACATGTAGATATATGTAATGTGTGGCTGTCACACCTTCGATGTTGAGGTTGGCTGTGGTCTTGTCTGAGCTGCAGTCACAGGTGTACACTCCAATGTTGGCCTTCTCTGCCTTCCGGACAGTCAGGATGCGCTTCTTGCCGTCAGTGCTGATAGCGATGTTCTTGGAAGGGGTGAGCTCCTTACCATCCTTGAACCATTTGACGTCGGCGACAGCCTTGCTCAGCTCACAGACCAGCTTCACCTCGTCCTTCTCCACAGCCGTGTAGTTCTGCAGCTTGGTGGTGAAGTAAAGGTCGCCCTCTGTGGAGACACAAGATGTTTTCAACTCTAACATCAGGAGTCAGGTTTAATAATAATTACCCTCTGAACTCTGATCGCTGTCTAAACCTCTTCCCTGGATACGTTATCTGTTGTTCAGATCTGAGCTGGATCAGTTTAATCTGCTGAAAAAAGTGAGTGATACTGACCAATGACAGTGAGCATGGCGCTGATGACCTTATCCATGGCCTCTACTCTGATCATAGAGGTGTCGTCGATGGTGACCTCCTTGAAGGCCAGTGTGTGGATCTTTTCCTGATCCGACATGTGGACCACCTTGCTGGGGTGCAGACGGACGTCGTTTTTGTACCACACCACTGGGATCTTGTCATGTGAGAGTTCGACACTGAATTCAGCCGTTTCACGCTCCTTCACTGTCACGTCCTTGATCGGTTTGACGAACTCCAGGCGAATACCTGCCGCGCAAATGTGACAGATACTGAGGTCATCATGTAAACACAGCAGGGGGTAATACTCACTATCATCACACTTGTAATAAAAGGTGAGGGAACCTTGAATGATGAGTTTGCCAGTCGTCCTCTTATCCTCGGCCTCAAACATGTACTTTGCCTCGTCATCGTAGGCGGCTGATCGGATCAACAGAACGTACATGTTTCCCTCCTGGATCATTTCGTACTTCTCGTCACTGTGCAGCTCCTGGGAGCCTTTCAGCCAGCGGAAACTCTTTGGAGGTCTTGACACCTCGACCTCAAACCTTGCTTCGTCCTTCTCATACACCTGAACATCGCTCAGAGATGCGAGGAAGTTTAGTGGAAGCTCTGAGGGGAAACACAGAGGAAGGTTAGAAGTTTAAAGGTAACCAGGTTAAAGATAAAAAATATCTGGAGGTAAACGCTGCCGGAGGAGAAATAGAAATAAGGAAGTGCAGTGAAATGTAACTTTAAAGAGGTTTTGAGCTGGCCTGTTACAAGTTGCTTTACATATTTATTTAATTTCCATAATATTAAGCACTGATGTACTGAGGACTGGTCCAAATGTAAAGTATTTGCAAATAATTGTGAAAAGTTTGAACCTTGTGAATCAGAATCTTTTTGAAGAAACAGCCGATGCAGTTTTACCTTTGACCTTCAGGTTAGCAGAACACTTGGCGTTAGCAGCAGTGTACGCCACTTCACCGGTCATGGAGACTTTACAGTTGTACAGGATCAGTGTGTGTTTGCCTCCCTCCTCGATGATGTCAACATCCTGTCAGAAAAGTTTAGAAACAGCCATTAATAAGTCAGAGGAGCTCATATTTGCTCATGTTGGTTCACTCCACACATCGATGATGACAACAAGACGTTTGGGATAAATGTGGAGATGTGATGAAGCGCTCACAGAGGAAGGACTGAGGACTTCTCCGTTCAGTTTCCACTGGCCGTGCACATCGTCCTCAGAGATCTCCACCTCGAAACGAGCAGTTTCTCCATCAAACAGCTCCACGCCATAAATCGGCCGAACAACCTTGATATCACGAGCTGCAGATTTTACAAAAATGTGCTAAACATTAGGGAAATAAAACTAGAAAGGCACAATAGCTGTGTTTTTGTCAGCTTCTGCCTGATCTTCATCAACCATAGTTTGTTTTCTGTCTCTAATTATCTCAGGACCTACAAACACATTAATGATCTTTTTACTGTCACAACTGGTTTTACTTCATGTGCCTCAGACCATCAGTCTCTGCTTTTGGATGTGATGTGACTGACTATTTCATGACCTTTACCTTCAATATTGATGTTGGCGGAGGTCTTGTCTGTTCCACAGTCACATACGTATCTGCCTTTATTGCTCTGCTCCACTTTTTTCAGAATCAGAGACCTGCGCGTGCCCTCAGACCTCATGACCACCATCTTTGAGGAGACCATCTCCTTCTCATTGTGATACCAAATGACAGGGACGTCTTTGCTAAGTTCACAGTCCAGAGTCACCTCATCTTTTTCTGTGGCCGTGTAATCCTGCAGCTTCACCACAAAGACGGCGTCGCCCTCTGGAACAGAGCGAAACTCAGTGTCAGGAAAATGCAGACGACAGCGTTTACTCTACCTGGACAGACTTAGTGATGGATGGTACTAATAACTATTAGCGTTTCTGCTGATTTAAGATTTTAGTACAGTCAAAGGATGATTCTAGTTTATTTCAGCTTGATTCATATTTTTCTAAATTTGTCATTTGTTTCATGGCTGCAGCTCAAATTTCTTCTGTAACAAACCGATTTCTATGAAGCATGTTCTACCTCTGTGTTACCTTTGTGGTTTCTGGGTGGAGAAAAAGCATGAAATCATTTACAGTAACAGTCAGAAAAGAAATCATAGACAAAAAGGGAAAAATAAAATGATCCTTTAAGCCACACTTGTAGTTATTAAAGATATTCATGTAAACTAAAACCTAAACACAATGAACTCTTTACAGTGACTCTTTCAGCAGTTACTAACTCTGTGTGCAGCCCTAAACTCAAAGACAATAAGTAAAAAAGCAGAAGAATGTGTGTCGTTACCTAGAACAGTCAGTTTTGCAATGGAGTAAATTCCTTTGGCTTCTGCCTTAATCTGGCAGGTATCATCTAGAGTCAGCATCCTCATTTCTAGAGTGTGTTTCTTTCCTTCCACGTGTGTGACCACGTTTCGGCCCACGTGCAGTTTGACTTCGTTTCTGTACCAAACCACCGGCACGTTCTCGTGACTCATCTCAAGATCAAACCGAACTGTGTTACCTTCTTTGACCGTTTGGTCCTGAAGGTGCTGGACAAATTTGAGCCTCATGCCTGGAATACATCAAGTCAGTGCAGTTTGTCTCCATCAGCCACAAACACTGAATGACAACACGTGACATCAAAGCGTGGGCCGTCTGCCACTTACCTTCTACCGCCAACTGAGCCGTTGACCTTTGACCCAACACTTCGACAGTGTACTGAGCCTCATCATCAAACTCACAGCTGTTTATGACCAGCATGTGTTTCTTTCCATCATCAATTACTTCATATTTAGGACTCGGGGTGATGATCTCCGCCCCTCTGAACCACATGACCTTTGGCACATCCTTGGTGATGGTGCATTCAAACTTAGCCTGTTTCTTTTCAGGCACAGACACGTCCTTCAGCGGCTCAGAAAAGCCCATTTCGATCTCTGGGAGTTGCGAATTAGCAGTTATTGACAAAAGCAAAAACACAGCCATCACTTTTCTTACCATGTCTGGAAGAGCTCTGCTTTCTGAGACAAACAAACACAGCAGCTTGCAACAGACAGACAAGCAAAGAAGAGTTGGTTTGTACCTTTGACAGTGAGCATGGCGCTGGTGACGGCGTTCAGAGCCTGATATGACACTTCACCAGCCTGATCCAGCTGGACATTTTTCAGCGTGAGGAAACGCTTTGTGCCTTCAGCTTTTATGTCGCAGGTCTAAAAGACAGAGGGAGGACAATCATGAGCTGGTTTGAAGTTTTAGTGCAGGTAATTTTTCAGTTCAATTCAGATTTCATTCTTCCTGAAACTATTTTAGTCCTAAGCGTAATGATACAAAGTGTTTAGAGCTGAAACTCTGAGGATGAGCTCAGATCTGTCAGCTTCAGTGTGTCAGGACATAAATGTTTAGAGGCAGATTTTAGAGACAATACAACAACTTTATCCTTTCACAATCCTGCCACTAACTAATATCTTTTGATTAAACATTGAATAAATACCCTCACTGTGTACTTCACCACTGTCATCAGATATTTAAACTCTTACCGGAGATCTCGTCAACACCTGGCCTCTCAGTTTCCATTCACCCACTACGTCATCTTCAGATATCTCAGTGTCAAAGTGGGCTTCCTCTTTCTCCACCACCTCTACACTGGAGAGAGGTTTCAGGATCTCTGCTTCACGCTCTGAAAGGAAAGATTTGTCTTAGCTTTCTAAACACGGTCCTCTTTATCTTTTAATGTGGGCTTTATGTCTATTCCACCAACCTCCAAGTGTCAGTTTGGCCGTGTATCTGCGATCCTCAACTTCAATGGTATATTCCGATACATCATCGGGCTGGCAATTTTTGATGGCCAGTGTCACTTCCTTCCCGTCTTTAGTGATCTCCACCTTGTCAGACGGAGCAAGCTCCTTGTCTCCTTTGAACCACTTCCAGTTGGGAGTGTCCTTGAACAGCTCACCTTTGAACGTGGCCTTGGCTTTTGGTTTCACGTGCTGATCTCTCAGAGGCTTCACCAGCCAGTCCTTGATGATTTCTGACAACACAGAGTATGAATTATTAAAAACAAGCTCTGAGGTTTGAGTCTGGTTACGGACACGGCACAAAGCTAAAGGTTTTCCTGCTTGAGAACTAGTCAATCAAAGGACTTATGGACAACAAGTCAAACACAGTCATGATCAGCATTTGAAATCTGTGGTCAGTGTATCTGCCTAAAAGTTTTTTCTCTGTCAACCTGCACATCAAGGACCGCCAACAGAAATTAGTTTGTCCACTCCATCAACACGTATTTTTCTTACAGCAAAAAGTAAAAACAAAAAGTGACATTTAAGTAAAAGCACTAAAGCAGAACAGTAACTGAATATGAATCAAAAGGAATCAAAAGAATATGTAGAAATTTAATTTAGAATCTCACAGTGTTAGCTAGCTAGCTAATGTGTTAGCAGTTAGCAGCAGAGTTTTGATTTTCTTCATGTTGTCCTGGTAGTGTGCAACATAAGATCAATCCCATGTCACTGTGTATCCTGAAAACTGGAGGCTATAGGGCAGAAGAGCTGATCACTTTTAATCTGGTCAGGTGAGCTCTATTAGCTCACAGTGACAACATGCTGCGTACCAATCACTTTGACGGTGGTTGAAGTCTTGACATCCTCCTGTCCATCCACCTCGCATGTGTAGGTGCCGGCATCGTCGTCGGTGGAGTTCTGGATGGTCACTGCGTGCTGCATGCCGATGATGTTAATGGCCACTTTTCCAGCCTGCTTCTTCAGGACTGCACCATTACGCTTCCAGATCACATCCCTCTCCTTGTTCAGCTCACAGGTCAGATACATGGGCTGACCCTTCATACACGTTGTCTCTGGTTCCAGTTCTTTCAGCCATTTCACAGGCAGCTCTACACAGACAAGCAATGTCATTAAAAAATCTATTCTTCCTACCATACCTGGGTTTGAGAAGTACCTGATGCCTGCAAAAGCTTGTTTCTTTAAATCAACATATGAGTAAAACCTCTGCAGAGGATTGTTTTTAATAATGGGACTATGTTCACCCATAGAAACCATATTGGCTTACCTTCAACAATGAGCTTGGCTGTGCATGATATTTCCTTGCCAGCGTTCTTGGCCACACAGGTATATTCGCCAGTGTCTGACAGCTGGACATCAATAATGTGCAACTTGCGATCTTTGCCATCAGCAGTGAACTTATGCTTGGGGCCCTCCCGGAGGTTGCTGCCATCTTTCATCCATGAAGTGATGGCAGTGGAAGGTGAGATCTCACACTCAAACACAGCAGATGAGCCGATGGACTCGGCCTCTTGCAGCACGATGTCCTGAAGCTTCTTGACGAACTTCAGGGGTACAGCCTTAAGCTTGAATCCTGCGAAGGGTTCCTCTGGTGGCGATGGGCCTTTCCCACCGGGCCTCAAACCACGGCCCCTGCCACCATCACCAGGAGATGGGGTTTGTCTCGCTGCAACATCAGATACAGAAACTGACCCAGTTAGTTTCAGACACAAAGAATGCAATACTGAACTGAATGATAGAAAGACCTTCTACTTACCGTGAATTAAACATCATTCAATCTCACATTATGTCACTTTCAACATAAATCAGCTTTAAGTCAATGGTTTTAGTGTTAGAGGTGCTTGTTCCTCTAACACTAAACCAAACCAGAACCAGAATATATGATTCTGTCCAGACTAAGGCTGCACAGTCATTCGCTTTTAGCTTCCAACAGGATTCTTTAAAGAACCCCAAAATGAAGAAGGCAACACTGACAACAAGGAGAGCCATCTCTAGCTAGTTTAGTACATAAAGCTGAATATAGCTAAACACTGCTGAAAGTCCACCTACTACTACTACTACCATTAGTACTGTGAATCATCATAAACCTTTATGGCAAAGACTAAAGACTCAACACTAAACACTTGATTTTGTTGAACCAGACAAAACAAGAGAAGAGGAAACACATAAACAACTAAGGTGAATGAAGCGAGCGAAACAGCTTCAAACTTCAAATAGCAGAAAGAGCAAATCCGTTAGTACACAATTTCTAATGTTTGTTCTCACCCCCAAATCCTCTGCCTCTGCCCTTTGGTGGCTCCTCTGTTGGTTTTCCCTCTGGATAAGAAACAATAAGATGAGTTTTAAGTTCTCTGTAAAAGGCTGTTAGTCCAAGTAACCCAGCAGAAACCAAGATAAAGATCTGAGCAGTGCTAACACCAACCACCAAATCAAAGATATACTTTAACATCACATGATGAAGAGATGGGATGGAGTGAAATGTCTGATAAATGGATGAATGATGGAACATTATCCAAGGGACAAACACTGAGAAGACAATGAAGAAATAAAAGCTGCAGTGAAGAACAGGAACAACACTGAGTGACACATCTGAGGACTAACAGACACACTGATGGATCACGTGACTGAACATGGACGTGGTGAGGATTAGATGAGTCATCTCAGATGGGATGAAAAGGTTCACGGGGCATCAGGTGGGGGTTTGTCTGCCTTCGTCTCACCTCGTTTGCCGCCAGGCATGCCTGGAGTCTTCAGTGCCCCATCTACCTCTTCACCTTTCCAGTCCTCTGGAGGGACCAGCTCCCAGCCCCAGGCCTCCTCTTCCTCCTTGCCATCCACTTCTTTAGCCTCCACTTCAAACACCTCCTCCTCAGGCTGAGTGGGCACTTTCTTCATCTGCACAGCTCCAGGAGAGACCTCCTTCACCAGGGGAACATGGTCTTTGCTGGGTTTTTCTGTTTCTGAAACCTGCTCTGGTGAAGGCATCTTTGGGACCTTTTTCAGTGTAATGGCTTCTACAGAGTCTTTAGGTGAAACCGTTTTGGGAACCATTCTGGATTTGTCAGCACTTGGCTTTGTCCCTATGGGAATTTGTTCGTTGTCTTTAGGTTGGGTCTTATCAGTTTTTGGTGACGGCGTCTTTTTTAGTTCAACCTTTTTGAGCAGCTCAATGGGTTTGAGAGGCTCTTCCTCCACCTTATCCTTACTGACTCTGGATGGAGTCTTTTTGGGTTCACTACCCTTTTTGACAACTTCTGTCTCTTTCTCTGCTTCTTTGTGTGGGATCACTTCTTTCTTTCCTGGCAGACTGGGCTTCCTGGGTGGGATGGTTGGTTCTTCTTTCTCCTGTGGTTTTTCATCTTCTTTTTTGGGTATTGTAGTCCTTTCAGCTTTTCTCATGTGCTGTTCTTTTAGCTCTTTAGGAGTCTCACCTCGACTGGGTACCTTTGCTTCTACTGGTTTCTTTTTCTCTTCTTCCAATGCCTTTTCAGTCTTTTCTTCAGGCTTGGTGACTTTGGTTAAAGCCTTCAGTGCAACCGGTTCTTTATCTGGTGTGGAAATAACTTTTGGTGTTCCATGAGGTATGTCTGCAGGTGTAGATTTCTCATCTTTAGGTATTTCTCCAACCCATTTTTTTTGAGGGATCTCCTCCAGATGTTTGCTGACATTAGGAGTTACCTGTGGACTCATCACTGGAACATCTTCATCTTTTCTGTGTTTAATACCAGCTGTGGGTTGATCTCTCTGTAGCGTCTCGCCTCTCTCGAATGGTGTATGTGCAGTATCTGTCTTTGCTTCAACATCTTTCTTAGCTTTAGCAGACTCAGGTGCCTCAGGTATCTGGGGCTTTTTGAATGGTTTCAGTGTCACTGTCTCTTGCTCCTCTTCTTTCTTGGGGAGTTTCTTAATTTTCTTTTTGGTTAAATCAAGGTCAAGTTCATCATTCTTTGGTGCTTTAGGAGTTCTTAACCATCTTGATTTCTCATCTTCTGGCATATGACCGAGTTCTGATGCTTCTTCATCTGCAGTGAAGACTCGTTCAGTCCTGCTGAGTGTTACTAGCTCTCGATCCTCTCTATCACGGAGCTTCTGAGCTGTCAGTTCTGTATCATGAAGCCTTGTCACTTTAGATTTATGAGTTATGACTTCCTTCTCTGTCTCTTTGGGCTTTGTTGGCACTGTTTTTAGCTTGATCTTTTGTAGTTCTTCTTCTGGTTTTCCTGGTTTTTCAAATGGTTTTAGTTTAACAGATTCTTTCTGCTCGTCTGCCTTTGGCAGTTTAGTTATTTTCTTCTTATCCACACTTGGCACCTCAGCTTCCTCCACTTGATGTGGTTTTTGGGTTCTTGTCCAATCTTCTTTCTCTGTTTTCTGTACAACTACAACCCTTTCAGCTTTCTCAATATAGCCTAGCTGAATCAATCCCTCCTCTGCAGTGAAGACTCGTTCAGTCCTTTCAAGTGTTATGATCTCTCTGTCTTCTCTGTCGTGAAGTCCACGGACTGTTAGTTCTGGATCATGATGCTTCATTACCTCAGCTTTGTAAATTTCAACTTGTTTCTCGGGCTCTGACGGCTTCACAGGAACTTTCTTCAGCTTAATGATCTCTGGTTCTGGTTCTTTCTCTTTTGGTATTCTCGTAAACTTACACCCCAGCTTGGGTGATTCAGGTGTTTTTGTCTCCTGAACAGGAACCTTACCCTTTTGCTTAAGAGGTGGCACTGTGGTTGAGGCATTAAACACACTTTTATAACAACATACAGACCTGAAGGAAACTCAACATTTTATCTTGTACAACAAAAGACTCACACTCAACATGTAGATAAAAAACATATCATATCAACACTGCTAACAGTGGTGTGTATTCAATTTTAAAATAAAGAAGCAAACATTTGGTATACCTTTAGTTGGTCCAGGAGCTGAAACTGGTCCTTTGTCTGCAAGAATTTAAATAAGATCAATAATATATATACACAATACATTAAAACAGCATTAGAAAAAGAGGATTCATTTCAGACAGACAGATACTTGATTTAGAGAGTGTGAGTGTGACATGCATTTCTTTTTCAGAATAATTTATGCAAAAAATCAGTGATGATTCCAATGACTTGTTTTTGCCATTGCCACTGAATCAAGTTAGACTAAAGTAAAGACAATAGACAGTGAAGACTGAAGCTGACAAAATGTGAATAAAGGTTACAGAAGAGACATTACCTTCAGGTGGAGAGATTTCCTCTGATACAGGAGAAGGTTCAGCCTTAACGGCTGGTGCAGAAGGTTTCTCCTCCACTGGTGCAACTTGAGCTACAAGAATGCCAACTTGATTAAATCAATGGCAAAGATGTGGTCAACAAGCAACAACTGACAGACAGTTAAACAATACACACATTCAAATTCAGACTGTTAAGACCAAAGTGATTTCTTTAAGGGAAGACAAAAAACTGATTTCAACAAAATGGATGACAAATAGAAGAAACTACCTGCAGCAGGAATGACTTTTTCTGCTGGAGGCTTTGGTTTTGGTGGAGATGGTTTCTTTTCCTCTGGAGAAGCCACTTAGGAGCACAAGACACAAAAAGTCATAATCAAGAAGACAGAAACATTAAAACAGACAGACGTCATGAAGAACAGTGCACATGGATAAAACAGACTGAAACGTTTCAGACAGAAACAAATCTGTAACAAAAATACAACTAGACAAAGTAACAGTGGACAGTCGCACTGCAAAACCAAGTGAACTACCTGCAGGAGGAGCAACTTTGGGTGCAGGAGCTGCAGGAGCTGCAGGAGCTGCAGGCTTCGGTGCTGGTGCGGATGTTTTTTTCTCCACTGGAGGAGTCACTTTAAAACACAAGATGCCAAGATCACGACCAAGAAAACCACAAGGTCAATCAAGACACACACAGCAGGACTAGACAACTGTAACAGAGACTGAAGACTGGGGCCATTAGAAGGTCAAAGATCATGAGGATCAGACAGCAAAGAAAACAACATAGTAAGGACATAGACATGTACAAAGCCAAGAGAAGAAACTACCTGCAGGAGGAGCAACTCCCTCTGCCGGAGCAGGAGCTGAAGGCTTTGGTGCAGGGGGAGACGGTTTCTTCTCTGGGGGAGATACTTTGGGAATTCAAGATGCCAAAGTCACGACCAAGAGAATAAGTTTGGTCCAAATAAAACGAGTACCATTGAAAATTACAAACATGGAAACTTTAGGACAACAACAAATGAGCAAGAGTAAAAACATTTGACGTGATAAGTCAGCAAAGAAGAGGAACGTAGAAAGTGAAGAAACTACCTGCAGGAGGAGAAACTTTCTCTGCTGGAGCAGGAGCAGGAGGTGCAGGCTTTGGTGCAGGTGCAGACGGTTTCTTCTCCTCTGGACGAGATACTTTGGGAATATAAGATGCCAAGATGATGACCAAGACAACAGCACGGTCAAGTAAGACTGATTAACAACAAAAGACAATGTAGACGTGGATTTCTCCAAACAACCTTAACAGGAAGTGAAGATGTGAAGGGAAAAAAAACAGATAAGTTCAGCAATGAAAGAGGTTAAAGGATGAGCAGGTACATGGCGTAGAAGCAGATGGCTTACTGCAGCAACGTGAACATTAGTATACAATGAGCTACTTTGGTAGTTAAAGACCATGTGGGGACATAAGACAAGAAGAATGCGTTAAAGCTCTTTGAAGAGGTGATGAGATGATCTTATGATGCTTGTGGAGCCTGAGAGTCTCGAATACCTTCAAACTCCCGTGTTCCCTTTTTAGCTTTCTCTTCATGTTCTTTATCTTTAGATGCCTCTTCATAAGAGCCAGCCTCAGGGGTGATCACTGTCTGAGCGAGAGAGGCAGGTTGCTTGGATGGAAGAGTTTCCTGCTCAGTGAAAAGAGGTTTCTTTTTTACTGGAACTTTTTTCATTGGCGCAGTCTTGTCTTTTGGGAGAGCTTTCTTGGGTGGGGCCCCTTCTTCAGGAGGAACAGCTGTTTTAGGAAGCATGTGCGGCATCTTCATTGCAGACAGAACACTTTCCTCTGGTAGTGAAATTTCTTCATACAGAGAGACTGTTTTCTCAGGTGAAGGAATTCGAGCTGACAGTGGACACGACACTTCCTCGCTTGCCAGAACAGGTCTTTCTGCTGGGACACATTCCTTTTTGAATGATATTTCTTCTATCTCAAGAGTTGGTCTCTCTAGAGCTGCAGCTTTGGGAGTTTTTGTGGTTTTCTTCCTCGTGGACTCGACTTTTTTAGGTGGTATGTCTTCTTTCCCAGTAAGCATGGCTGTCATCTGATATGGAAATGTGTTTTTTGGTAAGTGTTCTTCAATGGTAGTTTTAGGTTTAATGAGATCCTCCAATGAAGAGACAGTTTCCTCTTCAAGTTCGTCACGATATCCAGATTTACAAGATTCAGTAAGTTGTCTCTGCCCTCTGTAATGTGAAGGGACACCAGCTTCCTTTCCTTTCCTTTCTTGGGTTTCCTTGGAAGGTTCTTTTGTAGATGTGGATTCTGCTTCAGAAGAAGAAACTTCCTTCTTTGTAGGATGAGTCATTTCAGGTGAAGATCTTTTTGATGGAAGGACAGCTTTCTTTAGAGTTGGAGAGACAGACCTCCAGTCCACAGCTTTGTCTTCTAAATCCAAGTCTTCTTCCCCACACAGTACAACATCCTCCAGTTTTTCAGCCTCACTTTCTGTGTATATCTGCTCAGTATCCATTAGCCGCTCTTTATCTTCAACCTGCTGAACTTCAGTCTGAACTTCAGACACCTTCTGCTCTTCCATTTCAAGAACCACTTGATGTTTAATCTCTCTTTTCAAAGAGTCCCTGATCTTCAGTTCCCTTATATACATCCTAACATCCTCTTGCCTGTGTCCAACTTCTTCATCCAGAGACGTCCTCATTCTGCCCTCTACTGATGATTGCTTCAGGGAAACTGGTCATATACAAGAAATCACCAAAGATTGAAGATTTGCACCATGGAGCGGTGACCAAGAGAGAAGTAACAACACAAAAACCATCAAGACACACAACACAGATTTCAGTGTGGTTGGTTTTTTTACTGTGCTACTCATTTTACTACTGAACTGTGACTATTAGGAATCACTACCTTCTCTAGACTTAGGCTGGATGTTTCCATCATGAATAACATACATACACCCAGTTTAACTCAGTGATACTGATGTGTGTCTGAAAGATCCAGATAATGGGTGAGAGTAAGCATACCTCTGATGTGTGCATCCACCTCCAGCTTTTGTTGTGCTAGTGCTGCTGTTCCTTGTGGTAACTCCCTTTGTTTTACTGTTTAATAGTTGACATGATGTAACACACAGTCAGCACACATGAGCACAGACATTAGGACACAACATATCAAGAATTAGCTAAAGATGTCTCATAAAAAAGAGTAAATCAAGATGAGGAAAGTTTAATTAAAGTTTTAATTAAGAAACATGTCTTTTTGCAGACTTATCTACCTTGTTGCTGAGGCATTTTAGCCAGAGAACGTTGTTTTGGTTCCAAGTCTTGTGTTGGTTCTGGTGTTGGTGCTGCTTTTGGAGCTTCTGGATGTTTCTCCAGTTCAGCAGTTGGTTTTGGAACCGACTTGTGTTCTACTGGAATGAACATTGGTGCTTCTGGAAGCTTCTTCAGAGCTTTAGGGACTATCTCTGGTCTTTCTGGAACTTTCTTGGGTTCTTGTTGAACCTTTTTTGGTTCTTCCTGACCCTTCTTTGGTGTTACTAGAACCATCTCCGGTTCTTCTGTAACCTTCTTCTGTGTTTCTGGTATGTTCTTGGGTTCTTCCTGAACCTTCTTTGGTGTTACTAGAACCATCTCCGGTTCTTCTGTAACCCTCTTCTGTGCTTCTGGTACTTTCTTGGGTTCTTCCTGAACCTTCTTTGGTGTTACTGGAACTATCTTAGTTTCTTCTGTAATCTTCTTCTGTGCTTCTGGAATTTTCTGTGGGACTTGAGGAACCTTCTTTGTTTCTACCACAATAGTTTCTGCTTCCTCTGGAACCATCTTTGGTTCTTGTGGTTTGGTATCACACATATACC